>SZWC01007067.1:17576-28538 GCA_023375785.1 Penium margaritaceum
CCCCACCAAACCGAACGACAACCCCTCCTACCCGTCCACAACCTCCCCAAACCTACCACGATGCTGAAGCACGATTCGACCAGGAAATGCCTTCTTCAATTTTCCGGGGGAGGAGCTACGATGTACCTCTGTTGAAGGCACACAAGCCTAGTCTCCCCCTCCACCCCCACCTCCAAACAATAAGACTCATTTTCCCAAACCAAGGAACCATCAGAATCATTTTTGGGATAATAGGTATACCATAATATTTTGTTTTCTACATCCACTTTTCAGAAACAGTTTTTTCCCCCGTTTCTCGTACCACCCTCTCCACCTTTGGGAGCTGGACCCAAATGCGAGACTCACCCTTCCGGTGATCAGAATGAGCAATATATATGCTGTAAATTTATAGAAGAAACAATTATTTCTTGATACAGGACCTAGCATGCATGACACATCCCACGTGGCGAATGTGCGAAGAAGGCAGAGTGAAGGCATTTGTTTTGTAGGTAGTCACACAACATCTCAGGCCCTCGCTAATGGCCCCGGCAATGACCGAATACAAGAAACGTGCAGAGTAATCCGCGTTCCACCTTGATGTGGATAAAGGGACACCGTCGATCCATTGTGAGGTGCATCTTTACCCTTTGGATAATCCAACGCGACACAAGCGAACTGGACCTAAATCGAGCTCGATCGGAAAATAAGAGTAGAAAACATCAAAATGAAATATTCCGCATCAAAGCAGTACAAGGAACGTTTCAACCCCTAGCAATAAATTGATTGAACACATGATTACGAATACAAGTGCATGTACTACATGAACAAAGTAGATAAAATATTCCATTTAAAATCTTTTCAATTTTCGACATATGAGCAGCTTCAATATCTTCATGGTTCAATAAATTTAAAAATTAAATGGTTTTCATTTCTTCCATCATCTTCCCAACTTGAGAACTCGTAGGAAACTCTATAAAATTTCATTTTCATTTCCATGCCATTTTTTCTCTTCTCAATTCATGTTTCGTGTATGGTGAACGTACTTCGTAACCCATGCACGAGTTGCGTGCAGCCTTACACCCTTGTTCACTATTTGAAAAAAAAAACCACTTATCCCTTGTGCTTGATATTTTATGCCCAGCCCAAAGTAAGTGGTTCACAGGGATAAGGTGTGGAGTAGAACATGTTTTGATATATTAGGACAGTTGGCTTGTTTTTATTTAGCGATAGGTGTACTCCATTGAAAATAATGAAACATCTTCGAGAAAAATAATGAGGCAAATGTTGGTTCTTGGGTGCTCAAGTTGAGCGACACGTGCGACACCGCGTCATGAGTCGTCGCTTCAAGAAAACTCGCCGAGAATTCAAACGTTTTTAGGAATAACGAGGCATGGCTTTTAGATATGTCCCAAAACTATTGAAATATCAATATGGTTCTCACCTTTTTAGTTCGCCCTTTTGGAGAGTGGTCGAATGTGTCAAAACCTAAGGTAACAAAACAGCGGAGGTCACTGCACGTGGAAAATGTGCCCTTGGCCCATTGGCATAAGCAACTTGAGTTCAATACGCGATGGGCCATAAATGTAAGGTCAAAGCTTAGGGACTTGTGTACGTCTCGGACACGACACTTCCTCCCCCCCCCCCCCCTCCACCCCACTAATCGCGAAGCCCCAACATGTTAGAAGTCAGTGATGCCTGCAATAGCCGTTGATGTGATGATCAGCGTCTTAGAGGTTTTCGCAAGGCTCACAAGTGTTGTGCACGTCGTCGTAGCTGTGCCACTTGACTAGATACTTTATCATTTTCCCATTGCATCGATGCTAGAGGATTTCCTCAATCCCGTACTCCGTATTCCCGTCCACTTGGATTGACATGTTTTCCAAGGAATTTCCCGCTAGGGTCTCGGTAGTGCTTGAGCTTGCTGACATGGAAGACTGGGTGAATCGCCATATTGGCTAGTATACAGAATTGAGCGACAACCAGGTTTTTCATTCGCTTGATCTCAAATTAGCCCAACCTTCACTGTTTGCGTTTTGCGAAGTTGTTTCCATGGAGTTTGATGTTTCCCGAGCTGAGTAGATCGCGATCGCACGCGATGAAAACATCGTTGCTCCGATATCGATCCGTTGCTCATTTCATGGCTTCTTGCGTCTTCAAGAAGGTTTGGCATGTTTCCTCCCAAATGTTGGAGAAGTCCCATTGGTGGATGTCGACCACAAGAATGTTGCTTTGGCTTTGTAGTCATGTTACTGTGGCGTGAAAATTTTGGTGAACCTCTTCAAACAGAATTTTACCTGCTACGGTGGAAGTTGCGTAGTTGTATGCGAGTTTGGTGGTCCGCAATTTTGCTACCCAGTCGGTACCGAGAGGCTCGCATAAAGTGCATAAGTGATTTTTGCGTGTCTTCTCTGTCCGCTCAATTTTCACGTCGATATGAGGATGGATCGCCGTCAATACTTGGATCTGACTACCATATCGTCTCATCGATTTGCGCCAAGAATGAAGAAGTCGTCTCTGTCACTGATTATGGTACGTGGCACGCCGTGTGGTCACAGAAACTGATTTTGGAATAGCCGTGCTATCCCTTTTGCGGTGCTGCTGGTTGATTCGGGATTGCAACGAGACATGTTTAAAAACCTGCCCACCATCACTTGGATGGCCTCATATCCCTTCGAAGTGACAGATACGCCTTTCACAAAGTCTATGCTAATGTCGTCCCACGGGGCCATTGGAATAGCGAGTGGTTGGAGTACTAGCGGCCTGGTGTGACAAATTTTGTCGTGCACATGTGTTGCATGATTTGCAATATGCTGTCATGTTGGTTTGCATTCGGTTCCACCAATAGAACTTTGTCGACTTTTTTTGCGTCTTGTCGTCACCTATATGTCCACATTGACCGGTCTCGTGGAATTCCTTCAGTAGCATTTTTCATGGAACCTTGTTCGTTGGTACGATGACTTGGCGAGTGAATCCTTGTTGCCAGTCGGGGTCGTCAAACCAGATTTTGGATTTTCTGTACCCGCCAAAATCCTCGCAACCCTTTAAGAATAGTCTCGCAAGGTAGGGATTTTTTTATGAGCAACGTCTTAATCTTGGCCGTCAATTTTGGCCGCCGAGTTGGTGGTTCGTGTGGCTTCCACCCGTCACGACGGACGCCGACTGATTACCCATGTACCCCATTTGGTGGTGTAGGGTAGAGGAGAGTGTGACCACACAACAGGCCTCCGGAGTGTCCCGAGACTCCTCCAGCACCTACGACAACGCCGGCGAGTTGCCGTCGATGGGTTTCGGCAACCCTGTTGGTTGCTGGGGGGTAGGAGAGTTTTTTCGATGGGTTGAGACCCGCGCACCTGGTGGACTGTACCGGTGCGACGAGGAGACCCGATGACTGTAGTAGTACTTCAGATGTTCGAAAAGCCATTTGCGATGTTTGGACGTTGATTCCGAGTGTTTCTAGCACTGCTCATATTTTCTTGGTGGTCTACACTCGGGCACTCGGAGAGCTTTTCCGATGCCTCGAGGAGACCACCTTTGTTGTTCACCTGGTGTATGCAGTGTGCTCTCCCCGCTGACTCGTTTCGGTTCAACGGCGGTTACATGGCCCGGTGCGGCAAGTTGCCGGCGCAACTATACAAGCCCCGTAGGGGTTCATTCGTAATCCCTCCTTGATCTTTCAAATCATGCGTTCCAGACTTAGCCAAATTCTTGTCCTTTTGCAATGCACCCACTCACATAGCTCATGCTTGTTTTCGCATGGGCCTGCATGTCCTAGTATAATTCTAACATGGTATTAGAGCTCAGGGGGAGCGTGTGAGCAGCAGAAGCAGTAGTAGTGGATGGAAAGCAAAGAGAACGCGCCATGTGGCGCCACACTGCCAGTAGCGTGAGGGAGCGCAAAGTGAGTGCACGTGAACGCCACAGGAGCGGTAAAAATCGCACAGTAGCATTAGCAGCTGCGTCAGCAGCAACAATAGCAGCAGCAGACGCAGTGGCGGGAGCTGCGGTGCCGCGTAGCAAGAGTATAGGCGGCAGAGCAGCCGCTCACAACAACAGCAGTAGCGGTGGCAGCAGTAGCAACAGTGCAGGGCGATAGCATTGGTAGCAGCTACGCTTTTGGCAGTAGTAGCAGTAGCGGCAGATGTTGTACCGCATAGTAAAAACAGTAATGGCAAGAGTAGTAGCGACAATAGTAGTAATAGCGCATAGTAGCAGCAGTAGCAGCCGCTAGAGCAGCGGCGGCAACAATAACGAAGTGTAGTAGCGGCGGTGGCAGTTGCGATGGAAACAGCAGTAGCGCACAGTAGTAGTCGCAGCAGTGGCACAAGCAATGCCTGTGGTTGTAGCATCAACGGCGGGAGCAGCAAGCAGCAGCAGTAACAGCAAGCCGGAACGACGAAAACAACATTGGCAGTTGAGTAACAGTATCAACAGAAATGATAGGAGCAGTAGTAGCAGCAAAAGAGGAAGTAAGAGCAGCAGCTGCACCCGCCGCCACAACTGCTGCTACTGAAGGGCCTCGCAGCCCACCTCCGAGGGTCCCCCTCAGAGGGGACCCCTTGAGCCCCTACGGAGGGGCGCCCTCGGGGGGAGCCTGTTGGCCCCGCCGAGCCTCCCCTCTCGAGGGCCCCTCGTAGGGGCCCTTGAGGCCCCTCGGTCCCGTCGGCCCTGTCGGCCGACCGACAAAGGGGGTTGACGGGGAGAGAGAAGAGGATCCCCCCTTCGCCCCCTGTCTGTTTGCTCCTCCCACCCATCCTGCTCGCTGACACAAGCGAGCGAGCGTGCATGGGAGGGGAGGCCAGCCGGACACCCCCCCCTCATCTCCCTTTATTTTGTCGATTACCCAAAATTAGGAGTACTCGAGAAAAGGGGGGAGGGGCGAGAAGAAAAACCCAAGAATTTGAGGCCCAAAAAGAAAAAGTAGGGGGTGAGGGCGAGAAAAGAGAGAGAGAGGTAAAAAAATCTATAAATACATGCCACCAATAACTGCAGACGCAACCCGTCTAGTAGTTCCGTGGCATCACCCACACTGGCTACAGCAACAACAGCTTCCACAGCAGCAGCGGCGGTGGCTGTGGAATGGCGATGACTGCATAGCGCAGAGCAGTTGTAGCACCACTTGTAGTCTCCCCTTCTTAGCCGACATCGGATTGTCGTCGGCAGCGACTTCCTTTTCAAGACGCGTAGTCAAGACCGGCGTCTCTGGAGGACCCGCAACTCTGATAGGTGGCAGCCGGACAGTGGCACAAGAGTCTCGTACGGCTCGGGATGAACGTTACGCATTTTCGGGGGCGTTGGTGCATGAGGCTCACACCAGCTCGGGAACGGTCGCAGTGCAGGAGCAGAGGGGACCAGCTGGTCTTTTAGAGGTTGAGGCATTCTTAAGAGCAGCATTACCAAGAGATGTCACTAGGATATGTGCTGAAGCAGACACGACATTCTCGACGTTATCATTAGCGCTACCTATGGATCCGCTTCAGCGTCAGGAGTCATCCATGTTCCTAGAGTCTGCAGGATTCAACACACATGGTGGAGCAGCAACACAAATGACAGATTCAAATGATGGGCCTCACGCCATTATTGAGCGGGTGACAACGACCATTCTTCCCGGCGAGACGGTGCGTGAGCGCGAGCTGCACTTGCTGGTCACCTTGACTGGCATTGTCGAGGCGGAGCCCTGTAGAGCTATATCCACTACGCCGGTAGTTGAGGACAGTGTTGCAGATCCGACCACGTGGATGGAGTCAACTTTTCTACAGGATTTGAGTTGTGCCCTTGCGTGTTCATCTCTTGGTGACCCTATTGATCACATTGACGTTGAGAGTGGCAGTACCTACACAAACGACATTTCCACGTGCTTCGCAGATTCTTACGACTTTGCCTTCTCCTTCTCTCTTGGCATGCGACCACTCACCCCTCGTATGAGAGACACAAGCTGTCGTGGGGATGTGCCACCTTTAGCTGATTCCGAGTGTGCAACATCTTAGCACGTGCATTTTTTTTACCACCAGGTGGATGCATCGACACTAGCTCCATTTCCTTCAGCAACAGAGAAGCAGATGGAGTGGTACTCACGATTACTGCAGTCTGCATATGTAGTATCCAATGAGGCACTGTTGATCCTACGTAAGGCAGGCATGGGCCACCTCCACATGCACTGACCTATAGGAGCGTATAGTGATGTTGCAACGGGAGGTGACGACAGCGCATGAGCGAGTGTTAGAGCAGGGGAGCACCAGTACAATCGACACGAGCTTTCCACTACCATGATCTCGCACACCCATACTCGAGGAGGATTTTGTACCAGCTCCGAGTATGACGTCCGATGGAGACACTACCGTAGGAGAGGTGAGCATGCCTTTAGTTTCTGCTATCCTCATTCATGTCGACTCCATCATCGCTCCCCTTTCTTCAGCTGATGCCATCACGCACCTTCATCCACCCACTTCAACTGCTCCATTATCATCTTTGCTTGTGTATGGTGGTTTGGTTTGTCGTTCTAGCCCTCCTCCTCTTGTAGCCGTACACCTCTGTTCTTGAGAGGCTCTATCCCGCCTTGGAGGCCACTTCATTTATGCTTGCGTGTTGCTCACCCATTCCCTTTCCTCCAGTGTACATATATGCACCACGACAAAGCAAAGAGATGAGAGATTGTGAGTTGGGACCTTTGGCAGCCACACGAGGACTGGTACATTCCTGGTGATGTAGGGGCGACGTGAGGAGTTGTAGCCGGAGACACCACTTTGTCTTTGAGGGTGGGAGCAGACTCATGTGTGACAGGTGGAGCTATCATTGTGTGATGGGAGACCACATGATTTATCGTCCAGGATCTGTTCAGCTACGGTATCTGCATCTCCATCGAGGAATTCACCGTCAGTTTCATCTATCTAGGGGGAGTGTTGTGTTGACCTCAACCTAACGCAACGTCATGGGAGATGCATGGCGAGGGGTCCATGCTCTACTATGAGCATACTACAACAGCTGGCGTGTGGCTCATGCTACGTGCCTGCACAACTACATGTGGATGGTAGCACTCTGTTGGTCGAGATCCGGACACTTGGTGGGTTGTACCAGTGTCACAAGGAGACCATGTGATCGTGTGTCTTGGTGTGTGGCTATACTACGTGTGGCATGTGCATGCAAGCTAGATTGCTCATAGTGGTCGAGACCTGGACACGTGGTGAGTTGCACCCGTGCTACGATGAGATCCTCCTATGATCATGTGTGTTGGTTAATGATGCTCTTGTGGCCGCCATAGGGACACTTGTTGGATTGCTCGTAGCGGTCGAGATGTGGGTGCTGGCATCGCAAGTTTCAGGAGGAGACCCTCTTGTCTTCTGACTTGTGTATGATGTGCATGACTCCTCAGCTTGTCGAGACCCAGATACTTGGTAGGATGCTCCAGTGTCATGAGGAGACCTTCCGACCTTCATTATGCTCGAGAGGGAAATCGGCCCTAGCATCTATGCTTGGATGGACAGTAGATGTGTGTGTGTGTGGTTGACAGGTGCAATTTCTAGTAGGGCATGCACTGCTCTTTTGTGCCTTCGTTCATTTGTTCTGGCGTTTACGGCTATGTCATCCAGGGGGAGTGTTGGTTAGTGTGGCTTCCACCCATCACGACCGACGTCGATTGATTACCCATAGACCCCATTTTGGTGGTATAGGGTAGAGGAGAGCATGATGACACGACGGGCCTCCGGATTTTTTTGAGACTTCTCCAGCACCTACGACAGCTCCGACGAGACTCGGTCGATGCGTTCCGGCAGCCCTACTGATTGTCAGGAGGTAGGAGAGTTTTTCTGGTGGGTTGAGGCCCGTGCACCTTCAGGATTGTACCAGTATGACAAGGGGAACCGATGACTGTAGTAGTGCTTCCGATATTTGGAAAGCCACTTACGATGTCTGGACGTTGATTCCGAGTGTTTCTAGCACAGCTCATATTTTCTTGGTGGTCGAGACTTGTTTACTTGGAGAGCTTTTCCGGTGCCTCGAGGAGACCACCTTTGTTGTTGACGTGGTGTATGCAGTGTGCTCTCCGCGCTGACTTGTTTGGGCTCAGCGGGGGTGACGGGGCCCGGTGCGGCTAGCTACAGGCACCCCTATACAAGTGTGCTAGGGACTCATTTGTAATCCCTCCTTGTTCTTTCATATAATGCGTTCGAGACATAGCCAAATTCTTGCCATTTTACAATGCACTCACACACAGAGCTCATATTTGTTTTTACATGGGTCTGCATGCCCTAATTAAAGTCTAACTTGAGTTAGAGAATTTTTGGGGTTTGTTTTTCAAGGACTGTACTCAATGTCATAGTCAAAGTTGAACGCGAGGAACTCCATCCATCGAGTTTGTCAGCAACTTGGATTTGGCCGAGTGATTAGATAATTCAGAGTGTGGCGGTCGGTGTGGACAGTGCGTCGTCGGCATTCTAGTTAACACCACCATGTCTTCAATGAGTGCACAAGTATGAGCATCTCTTTTTTGTATACCACTCAGTTGAGTACCGTTCCTAATATTTTTTGCAAAATGTACTCAAGCGGTTGTTCTTCACCGGCTTTGTCTTGGAGGAGAACTGATTTCATTTCTTAACTGGCGGATGCAACGGTGGAATTTTTCATTTCCAACGGTCGTTGGAAATGAAAAATTCCACCGTTGGATCCGCCAACTGTAGGGATTGTGCCAAGGTCTGAGCGCTTCTCAAAGAGGGAAATACTTCTTGTTCGTTAGCCCCCAAATCTACTTGGAGGTTTTACAAGTGAGATCGCAGAGAGATGTTGAGACAAAGTTGTTTACAGACCTAGCCCCATAACCATTGCATCTTTTTTTTATTATTCTGTTTGGAAAGCAGTCGCTGTTACATGGTTAGAACGGAGGTCCATTGCCTGTGGGCAGTTGGACAAGATGGCTTGAGGGCTACTAACCCTCAAGCACCTAGGATTTTTAGCCTATTCAGTCTATGATTCTTTCCATTCAGTTACATTGGTATCCAAACATGAGATTTAAGTTGGACGTGCGATTGCTGATGGCGGCTCACTCCTAGCAAGAGGGTGGGGGTTTGTAATGTGCTGCCGGCACCATATACCTCGAGTGGGGATCTTGGGCCTATTGGCCATTGGATGAGATGGCTCGAGGGTCGGAGACCCTCAAGCACCGCGGTTTTGGCCTAATCAGCCAATGATGCCATCCAATCCGTTACATGTCTACTTTGGTGTGGTTTTCTAGTCAAAATTCACTACAATTCCTAACGTTCAATGTATTGATTTGTCTTGTAAACAGAACTCGTTTTTAACAATATGGCATACTTAGAGGACATGATATTCATGCTCAACACATGTGATATGTCAAATGAAAATTGTTTTAAATGGATTATTGAATGAATTTACAGCAAGCCAAAGATTTCCTTGGCCATGAGGGATACAAAAACCATTGGGTCCATAGGCTACAATTTGAAGAACACGTACCCCAAAAAAAAATTGGCGGCATTTCTCATGAAAACCACAAGGTTGCCTTTTTGGTGACATTTATGACTTACATTGTCATCATTGTAAATTCAGGAGGAGATCGTCTTGATGGAATGAAATGGAGGGGATGGATGAGAGCTTGCATGTGAGACGTACAACGAAGTTGCATGGGTAGCGAGTGGGGAAGGGAGTGGATGCAAAATTCTCTCAAAGACGGCTGATTACATGATGATTTGAATGTTAGGATAACAATGTCCACAAACCTTTAGTGATGTGATGAAGACCATGAGGGAACATGCATATTGGGCTCAATGATGAGACATCAAGTTCTTCCATGCGGCTGTTAGCCTATGTACACAGCCTTGTCATTAGTGTGTCCCATCTATACATATTCTTTTCATTTACTTGTAGTTTCTGAATCTTTCATAATGTCCATGCTGCCAGGTTTCTCTCATAGATGGCATGCATGTGTCTCTAAGGCTGTGTTTTTTTCATTAGAAACCACCCTTGACCACCGTCTAAAGCAATGAATAAACAACGATAATACCTAACGTGACCATGTTTAAACACTAAGCACATTTTCTCTCCAAGACAAATGCAAAGGTTGCTTGTCTATTGTACAAGCTATTGCTACCACCACTGAAACCACAAATGCATGTATCCATGTTGCATCAATGTCTTCGCTTGTCAAATTGTTTTGTGCATAGAATAGCACCATTACTGTACACACCCGTACATTCAGATTTTACAAATGGTTTTTTGGCCATGCCAAGTGTTGCTGATCTCTTGTATTCTGAAAACATATTGCAGATTTCCACTCCCATGTGCTCGGCACACTCGTTTAAGAGTTTTTTTGCACACTGTGTCGTGCATATCTTCATGAGGCATGTGTTTCAAGCACGACTGCAAGCAGAGGAAAACAGGAAGGGTGACCTACTCTTTGGGTGGTGTGAGAGCTAAGAATCACAGATGTAGGTACAAGCTAAGATCATCCTCATTACAAGAACTCAGTGACGCTTACGGAAACAACTAAATTGAATGATTGGGACATTTTTCTTTGTAGAGAGTGGAGGCTTGCATGAATAAGGCTTTCATTGTTGAGCTACAACAGAACATCATGTTGACTCAAAACAATATTCTGTGTGGTATTCTTCCGATGGAAACAGGGAAGTATGGCATGGGACACAAATGAATGCAATGATCTTTCACCTACATAGAACATGTCTGCCAACACAAAGAGACACAAGGAACTCTTCCATGCACATCGCATTGCCCACAAAGGAAAAGACTCAATGAAAACCAATTACTTATAGAATTCAGTGAGTGAGGCCTCGTGCTTGCACACGCGCACAATAGAGCAAGAGAGAGAAAGAGAGGGAGAGGGAGAGGGGGAGAGGGAGAGAAAGAGAGAGAGAGAGAGAGAGAGAGAGAGAGGGAGAGAGAGAGAGAGAGAGAGAGAGAGAGAGAGAGATAGAGAGAGAGAGAGAGAGAGAGAGAGAGCAAAAGGGAGGGAGGGAGAGAGAG
>SZWC01007067.1:45738-64882 GCA_023375785.1 Penium margaritaceum
ACGGCCCTAGTGCGTCTATGCCTGCAGCGTCGTGAATGACCGACTGAACCTCATCACCTGCGAGACAACGAAAGCGCTCAAGGGGAAAGGGTATGCGCTAAGTGGATGCTTCTAGGAACTCCATCCGGACGACATGTGTCTACATCGAGACCGTCGGAAAAAGCCCGGGTGAGAAGGCCGACGATCGGAGCCTTTGCACATTTGAGAGAGCTTTGTTTGCGCACCTTTCGTCAGCCGCGACAGGGCCAGCCCTCTACGTAGCGATTCGGTGCCGTTGCAATCATAACATGCAATTTGTCGTCTTCTGTGCCAATGGGCCCGTTTCGCTGAGCGGGCGGATCGCGCCTGCTTCGTCGAAGCAGGAAACCTACTGGAGTTCTTGGAGGTTTCGGAAGTCGCAGCAACGCCGCGGCAAGCCCCGAGGGGGGAGGGGGGAGGAGGGAGGGGGGGACCTTTTTGGCCCTTCGGACTCTATCGGCTTCGAATCGTGTCGTTGTGGACGCCAGTCCCCAGTTTCGCCAGGCCATACGCCTCTTCGGCGACCGTCGCCAAGTCGCCGTTCGCGAAGGAAGGTGTCGCTTGGGCCGACTGTTGCGCTCTCGCTGCTCATGGGGTTGGAACGGCCTCCACTAACCGAAAAGCGCAACCCACGCGGCCCGGAGGCTGCCATGCCCGCTTCGCAGTGCCGAAAGGCTCATGCGTGCATGCCCGGGGGACACAGGCGAAGGCGAACGACCATGCTACCTGGATGTACGACAGAACTTTGCTTTCTCAGAGCGGGCAATGCATGAGCGCAATGGCGTCGTGAACCGCCCTTCCGCGTTTTCTCTCTTCTTTTTGGGTTACATAGTAACCCATTGTTTTTTTCAGGAGCAGGAACCTCTGAGGCTAGGGGGCTACCTCATCACCAAGACAAACACAAGAGTCAAATACGTATTCCATTAGTCTTGTTGAAGAAGAGGACAGAAAGAAATAAGGTTACATACATGAAATCGGTTGGTTTCAGAGTAAAACTGGATTGGAAACCTTTCCTCTAGTTTGAACATTCATTTGCCTTCATTCACAACATTCTGAAGGGCGCGCACGGGGGGAGGGGGGGGTTGGCTAAAAATAACGCACAAAAAATGCAAAAACCTCCACATTTCTCCCATTAATATGGGAATAGATTCATGTCGAGGTACTTCTACCACAAGGCGAGGGAAAGGATAGATAAAGGCAACACTGTTGATCCATGTTATGAAAGAGATAGATTAAAACATTTTGAAAAAATTCATGATAAAAGATTCTCATGGTAAAATCTAATTTTTCACTTGAAATTTCATTAAGGGGAACAGATATGCCATGTGTGCTGCTTCAGAGTGCATGTGAGAGAGCTGAGGAGTTTTAGAGTCAAGGAAGAAAGGGGTTGGTCTCATCGTTGTTGCCAAATAAATGGTTGGATTTTCCAAAATGGTGAATCTAGGCACCGTTCAATCTTGGGGTTCGGTCATTGAAGTTGACCGAACTTGACTTTGTCAAGTTTGTTGACCAAATGCCATCTTTCTCACCTTGCTCACAAACATGATCAATAACAGGGCAATCCTTCAGGAACCAAGAACTTTTAGGAACGTGGATATCACCACCAAAATGTTACTCGTTTCTAGTAAACTTGTGGATAATGATTGTTCTAGGTCTTTAGTGGGGGAGTTTAGACATCACTCCATGTATGTTCGGCTCGAAAGCCCATGAAAGGGATACATGCAGCTTCAACAGAGTTAAAATTTCTTTCTGATTATGATTGTAGGTGGAGGGAAAAATAACATTTGGGAATACTTTAATGTACAAGGTCAGTTACTTATACGGAAGAGCACGCTTAAACAATCTCCAAACAAGAAAGAAAGTCCACTTGTGGTATTGTAATAACTCATGTGGAGAAACCGTTGTCATTATGATGAAAGGATCTAAGACCTCATAAGCATCATACCAATGAGAATACATAGTGCGGTATGCCACACCATTTTGTACTCGATGCATATCTTTGATTCTCTAACTTGTTATAGTATTGCAGTGGCTCTACCGGAAACCTTGAGCTCCTATGCGTGGTGCATGAGGGACTCCAATTCTTGCACCATTCCTTACTCTCATCCACGGTCCTAGACGACCTTGCTCAAGTCACACAGGACCTTCACCGTACAGTACAAGACCCCCTTGCAACATCCCTCCCCATTGAGCATGACCGGCGACTCAGCTCTCTAGCTTTAGCTTGGTTGGTGGCTTGCAGCTGCTGAACTTCCATAAGTATTCTTTCCGGTGGTTTTCTTGTGATGAACAACATGGATTCACAAGTACCAGTATTAAGGATCCCCTCCTGAGAACTAGAGTCACTAGGAGGCTGTATTGCGTCTCTCTTCTCCACTGCAAACACCAAGGGCTTATCCGTTCGACACCAACCACCCTTCTTGACTCCAAATCCATTCTAAACGCTCAACTGTACATTGGCCTAGGAGATGTTTGACAAGTTTCAACGTCCTTTGTTCAATGCATTCAATGGTTGTTGCATTGTGCATCGAGGGCTTGCTTCTAACTTTGTGCATGGGGATAGAAAGGGATTTGGCGCTCTTGGTTGATTTGGATGGTAGGTAGTTTGCTGTTGTGAGTGATGCCATGTTGTTAGTGAGGAATCATGCATGAAACATTTCTTCTTCTTGATGAAAAAGAATAGGTTGTGAGTGAAGATTTTGGTGTTTCTTTGTTCTTTCTATGGTAGCTGTTATTGCGAGAGGGTCACGAATTGTCCAATGTCTGACTTTCACTGATTAGTACGTGGCTTTCAGAGCCCACTCTTCTCTATCCCATCACTGACAACCTGAACCAGAGTAATTTCATGTTAGTTGTTTGCTTGATGAACTCCTTCCATGACTACAAGGAGATGATCGTCACTGTTCATCATGATGGTTTTGGTTTCCACTATTATCCCACCATACAACTCTTTTTATTTCCTCTCGATGAGTTATTCTTCCTATTCTCTACCATTGCTTTTTTTAAAGCCAAAATCTTGTCTCTGTTTTTTCCTTATTTGTCTCCATCCAAGTCTTGTACGTACGTATGCTGTAGAGTATGGTGTCACAGTTTTTGATAGAATGACCTTTTGTGTCTCACTTTGATCAATGTACACCCACAAGGTGGCTTTGTCATCCAACCTGGTATCCTTATTTGAAGATACAATAAAGGTCCATGCATCCAAAATGCTTGACTGCTCTTAAATCCCGACTTCTTGTTGTGCCATACTTTGTTTGAGATTGTTTTTTCTTTAAGACTAGCTACGGGCACTCACTTTTCAGCCACGTTAATTTCTCAAATGATGTTGCCTACCGAGAGTCCTAGAGTTTTGTTGAAGGAAATATGGCTTTTATCATTTCCTCAAGGATTCCTTTGTAGCATTATGCGGTACTGTTCCAAGGCGGGTTGTGGGATGGTGATTTGTACTATTCGATGCATTCTTCATTCAATAATACGACAAGTTCCATCCTATTCAGCTCTCTTGCATTATCTGGGAGAGATACTTGGAGTTTTTTTTTCATGGCTTCTCGTGTGACTCACGGGATCTACTTGCTCCAAAACATTCTCACCGCAGAAAAAAGTAGCTTTTAGAGAAGACAAACAAACGTTTTCAACATTACCAAAAAAGGATTTAATGTAGTGGTAGAATTAATGATGGTCCGAAAGAAGTCCATGTGGATAAGGTGCGACTTCTTTATTTTGTTTGGTATTGTGTTCCACAGGAAAGGCATGGCCGCCCAGTTCGGTTTTACTGCAAGGTGCACATGTGTTCTCATGATCTCTCGTGGAGATGGTGAGACAACTGAAAAAATTGTTACTTTGTATTTGTTTCAAAGATTACAGAGATGTACAGAGTTTCACGGAGTGGTATGGAGTAATGCTACGTTGAACAGAGTTGGAAAGAGTTGTATTGAGTTTTACGGCAGTGGATGGAGTTGTACGGTCTTTTCAGAGTTGTACAGAGTTGAGGAGAGTTTTATGGAGTTGTGCAAAGTTTAACCGAGTTTTTGGTTTGTACGGGAACATTTTACGGAAATGTGCTGAAACTAATAGCATCGTAGAGAGTAGTACAGAATTGTGCAGTGTTGTAGGGTGTTGTACGGCAGTGTACGGAGTAGTACGGAGTTGTATGGAAATACACTGAGTTTTCTGGAGTTGTACGGAGTTGTAAAGAGTGGTAAAGAGCTGTGCGGATTTTTACGGAGTTGAAAATAGTTGCACAGAGTTGTATGGAGTTATACAGAGTTTAAAGGCATTGTACGGAGCTGTACGTAGTTGTACAGAGTTGTACAGAGTTGAACGGAGTTAAACTGAGTTGTGTTTGTACATAGTTGTACGGAGTTGTATGGAGTTTTATGGAGTTTTACGGATTTGTACGAGGTTATACGGAGTTGCACAGAGTTGTACGGATTTCAGAGAATTATAAATGGATGTACCAAGTTGTACAGAACCCTCTAACCATTTCCAACTTGCGCTATGATTTGTCAAAGGTGACGACACATGGTGTATTGACGTGGTCATGGTAAGTGACATATGCCAACATTGGCTGGTCATTGTGCACAATAGCCACACAATGCGACTACTATTTGCAGGTTTTCATACTTGTTTTTCCATGAATATCATGCATGCACTTTTGATTTCCCCCCTGCCCATTTTCGACGCGTATTATAATTAGTCAAAGCTGAACACACATGGTGTAATGTTGTGGTCATTTTTAGTGACATGTGCCAACTTTTGCCGGTCATTGTGTACAATGGCCATTCCGTGCCTATAGTTATTAGAGGTTTGCTTGGTTGTTAGTCAATGTCTATCATGGTCATGTTTCATTGCCCTCTTTGACCAGTTCTCACTCGTGCTAAGATTTGTCAATTTTGAAAATACATGGTGCCATGTTTTGGTCATGGACAGTGACATAATCCCACTTTGGAAAATAATTGTGCATGATAGCCATACCGTGCCACTACTCATCGATGGTCTCTATACTTTCTAGCGCATTCCTAGTATGCATGCGCTATGATTGGCCCCTCAAACCATTTTCGACTCGTGCTAAGATTTGTCAAAGTTGACCACACATGGTGTACCAGGTGGTCTCCATGGAGGGGCACATCCGTGCTCATCGCCTCTTTGTCTGCATGGTCTAGATCAAGAAAGGTACGTGGTTCAGGATCTACATCTACTTCCCTCAGTGATTTCTTGAAGGAATCGTAGAAATTTTGCAGCAAGCCTGGTGCAGTCCTGCGCTTGTACTTCCATGTCTGGCGTGTGGGGTTCATGAAAAAGATGGCATTATGACTGATTTTGATCTGTGTGAGTCCACGTCATAGAACTCCCAACCCTTCATGTTGGGACATTGTCAAAGAAAAACTCCCCGTGATGCTCTGTCTGCTAGCTTTTTGCGGTACTCCTCAGGCACATGCGTGACACGTGGGGTAAGCGGTTGCGCATCCATACTGCTTGTCTCAAGGCATATGGCCACCAGCTATTGTTGATTTCAGCACCCACGAGCTTTGACTTCAATATTGCTTGTATCGTACGGTTGGCAATCTCGGCCACGCCATTTTCTTGTCTTGTGTAAGTTATTGAGAACTAATGTACAATGCCGATGTCTTTAATCCAAGACATGAAGTTAGCGCTCGTGTATTCTCCAGCACCGTCTGAGCGTAACACCGAACTTCTTGTTACTCTACCTCTACGCCATTGCTAGCCACTTGAAGAGGTATGTAGGAGTTTCATCCCTTGTACGTAGAGGGTAGCTCCACTCAAATTGAGTTACGTTATTGAGGAACAAGAGGAAGTAGCAATGACCCAAACTCGTGGTGGCTGCAGGAAGTGGCCCATGGATGTCCGTGTGAACTAGCTTCAACTGCTGACTGACATCACACTTAGAAGCAGGAGGAAAAATCTGTCATGGTAGCTTTGCACAAATGTAGTTATCGCACGGCTGCGATGCGTCCTTGCCACTGTTGTCTTTGATCTTGAGACCATTGACTTGGGCCTTCTTGTGCATTGACTGCAAAATCTAGTTGCTCACATGGCCGAGGCATTTGTGCCAAACAGGAATGTCTGCACAAGAGGGTTGGTGGAGACTAGCTGCTGCAGAAGGAGATTTAGAGTCGCTCAAAGCTGGTGCACAAAAGTCTAGATCGATCATACCATGCGGTAGGAGGCGGCCTTTGGCAAATGTTTTACCCTCACAACTTTTCAAGGTGACATGCTGTTCGTTCCTGATGATGCGTGCACCTTCCATCATCAATTGTTCGAGTGATAGAAGATTCACTACAATTTTAGATGTGTAAAGTACGTTATAAAACTTGACCTGAGCACCCTTGTACCCGGTCACAGTCATTTTTCCTTTCTCCAATTCTGGCACTCTCTTGTTGTTGGCCCTGTTAAAAAGCCTCTTGTAGAAGGTAGGAGCTCTTGGAGGCATGAATTGTCAAATGTGATGTGCAAAGTGCACCCACTGTCGAGGTACCACACATGTGTAGAGCGAACCAACCTGTGGCCTTGTGTTCCTGACAGCTGGAACACAGACCCTGTGTAGGCACATGTCTTGCCCTTTTCTTCTTCCTTCTACACGGGCTCCTTTCCCTGATTTTGAGCTTGCCTTTTTTTTCCTCCATCCTCCTTCCCCCCCTTGCTTCCAGACTTATTTCTTGTTTTTCTCCTTCTCCTCACTCTTCCGCTTCCAACAATCTTTGGCCTTTTTTCCTTTCTTGTAGCAATATGAGCACACTATTGTAGGACGCAACCCAGGCTGCTGGCTGCTTGATTGGGTTAGACTATTGGGAGGAGGTTGACTTCCTCTTGGGTTGGCTCTTCCAGGAGGTTTGAGTGGAGCTGACGGGTGTGCCAAAATCTTTATAAGTTGCATTAGAGAAAATGTGCTCTTTTTCTCTTGCTAACAGATGATCACATTGCTTAGTAAGTCACCAATCACCCTCCAATGATACACTCACTTTCCAGTGTACATCGTATAGCGTACAGAAAGGTAACTTCCAGGAAATACACATACCCCACGTACACTGGATGGAAACTTCCAGGACATACACATACCCCACGTACATAGAAAGGCACCTTCCAAGAAACCACATTACTTGACCAGCACCCTCATACACTCACCACATACAACTCCCCCCTAACCCCTCCCACATGCACTTGCATATCTGGATCACAACACATTACACTAGTGTACATTTAGCACCCATCTCCTCATACTCTCCCCCCATGCACTCACCACATAGAACCCCCCCCCTCCCCTTCACTTCCCTTCCTCCCCTCGTACAATCACTTGTATATCTTAATCACGACATCATACACTAGTGTACATTAAGTACCTATCTCCACATACACTCCCCCCATACACTCACCACATACAATCCTCCCCCTCCCCCCCCCCACATTCACTTGCACATTTGAATCACAGCATTATACACTAGTACACATTTAGCAGGCGTAGTCCAAGTTACGCTTGCCGAAGTGCAGGTCTCACCCACAACGGAAATGCTCAACGCCTCCATGGTGCGCACACGCCATGGCGCCTCCCTTCATGTGATAAGCGCCTTTCCCAAGGCGCAGATCCCATTACACATGCTAGAGGGGTCCCCTGCACTGTCTTGATGCACCTCCCCCACTTTTGGGTCGAGTTTGGTGATGGGGTGTAACGAGGTTTAAAACTTTTCCGCAGACCTGCAGTTAGAAATTTGACGAAGTCCTCGAGTAACAAAACACACTACTGAGTTTCGGACGCCGAGCCAGGATTTTGGCCAGGTCCCTCAGTAACAACCTTTAATACTGGATCCAGTGGATATTATCAACCGTACGCTCTGACAGTCTTCCGGAGAAAAATCCCTAGATGGACATTTTGTTACTCGTTTTGTTCGATTTTTCACAGGAAGTCGAGTCGCGGCCAGAGCCGCAGACATCCCAACTTTGGAAGCTCATAGCTCCCTTGTTACTTGTCCACCGGATTCAGCAACTAGTCAGCTTTCACGGGCAATCCTCTACTTTATGATCCGAGCAATCCTCGAGCCGCTAGATCAAAGTACGAGGGTTTTCCTCTCTCTGGCGGCTCATTGGCGCCTCCCTGCGCCGCACTTGGCCATGCGGAGGGGCATGTTTTCAACTACGTCTTCCAACTATGTACAAGTCTATGTAACTCTGTTTAATACCGTACAGCTCCATACAACTCCATACAACTCCATAAAACTCCATTCAACACCGTACAACTCCATACAACTCCGACGTTGAAGAATTCCGTACAACTTTGTACAAATCTGCACAATTTTGTACAACTCTGTACAATGCCGTACAACTCCGTACAACTCTCTACAACTCCGTATACCTCTGCACAACACCGTGCACCTCCATACAGATATGTACAACTCACTAAAACTTTGCACAGCGCTGTATGACTCTGTATATATCTGTACAACTCAGTACAACCCTGTAGAAATCCGTTCATCTCTGTACCACTCCATCCATCTCTGCACAACCCTGTAAACCTCCTTACAGCTCCGTACGACTCCAAACAGTTCTGAACATCTCCGTACATCACCATAAAACTTTGTACAAGACCATATCACTCTGTTCATCACCCCACAACTCAGTGCAACTCCACAAAAATCCATTCGACTCTATAGAATTCTGTACAGCTTTGTACAACTCTGGAAAACTTCGTACAACTCCGTACAACCCCGTACAACTGTGCACAACTCTGCACTACTCTGTACAGGTCTGTACAACTTCGTACAACTCTTTACAACTCCGTAAAACTCCGTGCAACTTTGTATGACTTTGCACAACTCTGCCAACTCTGTACAAGTCCATACAATTCCATACAACTCCAAACAACTTTGTACAACTGTGTACAATTCTGTACAACCCCGTATAGCTCCGTAAAACTACATACAGCTCCATACAGCTCCGTATCAGTCCGTAAATCTCCATACAACTGTGTTCAACTCTGTACAACTTGGTAAAACTCCGTACAACTCAGTACACCTCCGTAAAACTTCATACAACCCCATACAGCTAAGTACAACTCTGTACAATTCCCTAAAATCTTGTACAAGTCCGTACATCCCGTTAGAATTCTGTACAACTCTGTTCAACTTTGTACAACTCTGTACAACCTTGTACAACTCAGTACAACTTCCTACAAGTCCGTACAACTCTGTACAACTCCGTTCAACTCCGTACATCTCCGTACAATTTTGTACAGCTTTGTACAACTCTGTAAACTGCAGAGAACACCACAAAACTCCGTTCAAATCCATACAACTTTGTAAAAGTCCACTTAACTCTGTTAAACTCCGTCCAAGATTGTACAACTCCGTAAAAATCTGAACAAATCCGTACAATGCAGCACAGCTTTGTACAAACTTGTACAGATGGGTAGAACTCCTTACAAGTACAACCTTGTACAACTCTGTACAATTTTATGTGACCCCGTACAGCTCTATACAGCTCCGTAAAACTCTATACAAGTGTGTACAACCCGGTATAACACCGTATAACTCTGCAGAAGTGGGTAGAATTCTGCAAAACTGTGTACAACGCCATAAAACAGCTCTCTAAAACTCCATACAACTCTGTACAACTCCATAAAACTCTGGTACAAATCTGTAAAACACCGTACAACTCTGTAAAATTCTATATTGTTGTGTACAACTTTGTATAACCCCGTAAAACTGTGCAAAACTCTCTACAGCTCTGTGAAACTCCGTATAGCTCCATACAGTTAAGAAAAAAACTTGCAAAACTCCATACAACTCCGTAAAAATCTGAAGAACTCCGTAGAGTCCTGTACAACTCCATTGCACTCCATTCAATCCTGTAAATGCTGGTACAATTGCATACAACTTTGTAAAAATGCATACAACTTCGTACAACTCCATACAACTATGTAAAACTCCATAAAAATCTGTAAAACTCCGTATGACTCTATTAAACTCCATTGAAATCCATACAATCTCTAACAACTCAATAGAATTCAGTTCAACTCTGCAAACTCCGTACAAATCCGTACAACTCTACAGAACTCTGTAAAGCTCCATACAACTCTGTACAAATCTGTACAACTTTGTGCAACTCTGTACCATTCTGTACAACTTTGTTCAACTCCGTAGAACTCTGTAAACCTCCGTACTCCTCCAGAAAACTCTGTCCAACTCTGAACAACTCCGTACAACTCCAAACAACTTCACACATATTTGTACCACTCTGTACAACTCTGAACAACTCCGTACAGTTCCGTAAAACTCCGTACAACTCCATACCTCTCCTTACAACTCCATGAAACTCCGTACAAATTTGTACAACCCCGTACAACCCCATACAACTCCTTGCTACTCTGTACACTTCTGTCCAAGTCCGTGTAACTCCAAAAAACTCTGTACACCTTTGTACAACTCCATACAGCTCTGTGTAAATCGGTAACACTTTGTGCGACTCAATACAACACCATGAAAATCTGCACAACTCCGTAAATTTCTGTACAGTTACGTACAACCCCGTACAACTTTGTGAATCTCCGTACAAATCCGTAAAACTCCATACAAATTTGTACAACTCTGTAAAACTCTGTATAACTCCGTATAACTCCGTACAACTTTGGACAAGTCCGTACAATTCCATACAACTCCGTATCACTCTGTACAACTCCGTACAGGTCCACAATCTCTGTACACCTGCGGCGAATTGTACGACTTTGTACAACTCTAGACAACTATGTACATCTCAGTACAACTCCGTAAAACTATGGACAACTCCGTACAGCTCCATTTAGCCCCATACAAGCCCGCACATTTGCATACAACTCCGTTGAAATCCCTATACCTCCATATAATTCCATACAACTATGTACAACTGTGCACAAATCCATACAACTCCGTACAACTGTGTTACGATCCGTACAACAATGTACAACTCTGTACATCTCTGCACAAATCCGTACAGCTCCGTACAAACACGTATAGCTCCATAAAACTCCACACAACCCCATTCAACTCCATAAGATTTTGTACAAATCCATACAACTTTGTACAACTCCGTACAAAACCCTAAAACTCTACACAAGTTCATAGAACTCCGTACTAATCCGTACAACTTCGTACAACCTGTACAAATCTGTACTACTATGTAAGACTCCTTGCAAATCCATTCATCCCCGTATGACTACGTAAAACACCGTACAACCATGCAAAAATCTGTACAACTCCGTGCAATTATGTAGAAGTCCGTTCAACTCTGTAGACCACCGTGTAAATCTGTAAAAATCTGTACAACTCCGTAAAACTCCGTAAAAACTTGCACAACTCTGTACAACCCTATACAAATCTGTAGAACTCAGAACAACTTCGTAAAACTCCGTACATCTTTGTTCAACTCTGTACAACTCCATACAACCCCGTCGTCCTTGTTACAACCTTGTACAACTCCATGCAACTTTGTACAATATTGTACACCTATGTACAACTCATTACAACCCCGTTAAATTTCATGTAACTCCGTTTAACACTGTACAACCCCGTAAAACTCCCTACAACTCCATGAAACTCCATGCAACTCTGTAGAATCCCGTACAACTTTGTACAACTCTCAACAACTGAGTACAACTTTGTACAACTTTGTGCATCTCTGTACGAAACCCTACAACTCCATACAGTCTCGTACAACTTAGCACAACTCTGTACAACTTTGTACAACTCTGAACAATTCTGAACACCATTGTAAGAACTCCGTGCAACTCCGTTCTACCATTTTCAACCTCATACAACTACATTCAACTCCATACAATTTTGTACAACTCTGTACAACTTCGTACAACTCCGTACAGCTGCGTTGAACTCCGTACAACTCCGTACAAATTTTTACAACTCTGTACAACTCTTTCAAACTCCCTAAATTTCTGTACAACTCCGCATAACCCCATACACCTCTGCACAACTCCCTACAACTCCATACAACTCTGTAAAACTCCGTACGAATCCATTCAACTTTATACAACTCTGTACAACTCTGAAACATTCTCTTCAACTCCGTACACCTTCGTACAACTCCTTAACTCTGTATAATTCCGTTCAACCTTGTACAACTCTACACAACACTGTAAAACTTCGCACAGCTCCGTACAACTCTTTACAACTGGGTACAACGTTTTCATCTTTGTACAACTCTGTACAGCTCTGTAGAATCTTGTACAACTCCACAGAACAATGTACAACTCCGTTTTGTACAACTCCATACAACTTCATACAACTTTATACAACATCATAGAACTCCGTACAACTCTGTACCACTCTGTACAACGTCGATTATTTTTATAACTCTTTAGAACTCTGTAGAAGTCCCAACAACTCCGGACAAAGCCGTACAAATCTGCACAACTCCATGTAATCCAGTACAGCTCCGTAAAGCTCTATACAAGTCCGTACAATCCTGTACAACAGTGTACAACTCTGTGCACCCTCCAGTAGTGACCTGGCTGTCTACAGAAGTTGTAGGTGCAGTTTCCTGCTCCCTGGCCGTGGCCTTGCCCTCTTCCACCTTGTCCGCCTCTGCCTCTCGCGCCTCCCCTTCTTCCCCTGCCTCCTCACGTGCATGGTGCTGCGAGGGATGGGAAGTGCCTCCATCTTGGAGCACAAATGCGTCTTGCTACACCCTCATTTTCCCGTGCCTCACCTCGTATGATATCCTCCTAGTTGTGCAGCTCCTCGAAAACCTCTGCAAGGTCGGTACTCTCGGTGTCAGCAACTTTCACCCTCCGAAGGAGACTGCGCCGAAATTCTTTGTATAGGTTACCAAAGTGCAGAAGAACAGGGTCCAGCCACTCTAGAATGGAGCAGGAGGAGCCAAAGCCGAGAATTCACCAGCGAAGGTCCTCCGCGGCATCTCAATACTTGGAAACGGGGGCACTTGGCTTTGGTCGAATGTTGCGAAGCTTCTCGTGCATGGAAAAAACCAAGGTCATTCCTTGCTCCTCCTTTCGAGTGGCCAGATGCTTCCACGCTTTGTGAGTTCAAGGATTTCCACTACATGGATTTGTGGGATCCTTCCCTTTGCCTCCAAAGTGAAACTGTCAAAGGAAATACTACTGGTCCTCTGGGAGCTCCCAGAGTAGGGCGTTGAATGCTCTGAGGAGCACCCACGCGTCGGCATCGTTGGGCAGCGGAGCTAGGTCATAGTCCTCAAGACCATGCTCCTCTGCCCATAAAAGAAAAACAACATTCCATGGAAGGAAGTCATGCAAACCCAACAGAGGCGGCGTTAGGTCTTTATGGGACAAAAATTTGCTCAATTCGTCACATGTCATCCCGGTTGAGGTAGCACCGGCACCGGCAATGACACTGGTGCTAACCCCAGTGTTAGCACCAGCCCCTTTCCATTTAGATTCAGCTGAACTCATGGCTCTGATCCGATTGCTTGAGGACTAAGGACACTGCGTAGGAGCTATGGACTGCTCACTTTTGCCAAAAAAACATTTCGGCAGCAATTCGCCGGGCCCATTTTGGGCCCATTTTTTTGCCGCAAGCCCGAAGCTCGATAAGAACCACCTGTCTTGACCTAAGGACTGTTGCTAGGCCAGCCAACATCTGCTCAGATACTTGTAGGGCCGAGGGATCCCACTGTCACCTTGTAAGAAGTGTAGGTGGCGCTTGGGCTCTCTCCCCTCGTCCCCTTTCACCCAGATGTGGATCACCTCCTTCTCACGCCTCCTCCACTCACAAGGTGCGGCCTAGAGGTGAGGTTTTTGCGTGCCTGATGCCTTGCGCAGCCTGCTTTCATGGAAGCCGTGCGGATCTAATTCTTCCCTCTACTTGGCCGTCCCCTTTTTCTGTTGACATAATACCCCATGCTTAGCCATCAAACTAGGATCTGATACCATAAGAAACTCGCTACGCATCCATACAAGCAAAGGGCTTTGAAAATGGTGAGTCCTAGGCCAAGCTACATCCTAAACTCCATGACGGCCGTTTGGAATATTAAAAGTGCTCAAGTAACAAGAAACCCTAGTGCTAGGGATGAGGTCGCTAGTCAGCCTCACCCATCATGCCGGCGAGCGAGGCTCGTTGATGAGCATGCTTGGATTGTACAGAGTCGTACAAATTTGTATGGAGTTCTACAAAGTTGTAAAGATGCTCAAAGTTGCACAAACTTGTACAGAGTTGTACAAAGTTATACAGTGTTGTACGGTGTTGTATGGAGTTGTACGGAGTTGTATGGAGTCCTACGGAGTTGTACAAAGCTGTACAAAGTTGTACGGAGTTTGACATAGTTGTACAGAGTTGAAAATAGTTGTACGGAGTTGTACATAGTTATAGGACGTTGTACGTATTTGCATAGAATTGTACAAATTTTTACAGAGTGTATGGAGGTGTACAAAGTTTTATGGGGCTTTAAGGAGTTGCATGGAGTTTTACAGAGTTGTACATAGATGTAAGAGGTAATAAAAAGTTGTACGGGGTTGTACAAAGTTGTAGGGATTTGTATAGAGTTATACGGAGGCTTATGGAATTGTACTGAGTTGTATGGACTTGTATGGATTTGTACAAAGTTGTACGGATTTGTAGAGGGTTGTACAGAGTTGTACCATGTTATATGGTTTTTAATGGAGTTTTACGGAGTTGTACAGAGCTGTACAAACTTTTACGGAGTTGTATGGAATTACACAACGTTGTACGGATTTGTACCAAGTTTTACGGAGTTGCCCTCTGTTGCATGTAGTTTTATGGAGTTTTACAGAGTTTTACGGAGTTGTACAGAGTTGTACAGAGATGTACACATTTGTGAGGAGTTGTATGGAGTTGAACGGAGTTCTATGGGATTATACAGAGTTGTACAGATGTGTACAGAGTTGTACAGATCTGTATGGAGTTCTACAGTTTTGTGTGGAGCTATGCAAAGTTGTACGGAGTAGTTCAGAGGTGTACAGAGTTGGATGTTGTTTCATGGAGTTTTACGGTGTTACACGGAGCTGTACAAAGTTATACATAGTCATAAAGAGTTCTACAAAGGTGTGCAGAGTTGTGCGGATTTGTAACGACTTGTACGGAGTTGTACTGAGATGTACGAAGCTGTAGAGAGCCGCACGGAGTAACATGGAGTTGTACAGAGTTATCCAGGTTTGTACAGTGTTGTACAAAGTTGTATGGACTTGTACCAGTTGTTTGGAGTTGTGCGAAAGTGTACGGATTGTATGGAGTTGTACGCTTTTGTACGGTGTTGTACAAAGTTGTACGGAGTTGTACAAAACTGTATAGTGTTGTACAGAGTGTTTTGGAGTTCTACAAAGTTGTGCAGGTTTGTACTCTGTTGTGCAGAGTTGTAGAATTTTGTACAGAGTTGCAAAGAGTTATACAGAGTTGTGAAAAGCTGTATGGATTTGTACAGAGTTTTATAGAGTTGTACAAAGATTTTTGGAGTTTTACGGAACTATACAAAGTTGTACGGAGTTAAAGTGTTGTACGGATGTGTACAGAGTACTATCGAGTTACACGGAGTTGTGCGGAGTGTTACTGAGCTGTACCGACTTGTAAATTATTGTACACAGCAGTACCGAGTTGTCCGGGGTTGTACGAAGTTGGAAAGGGATGTACGGAGTTGTATAGAGTTGATTGAAGTTGGTAAGGAGTTTTATAGAGTTTTACAGAGTTTAACGGAATAATATGAAGTAGTACAAAGTCATACAGAGTTGTACATGATTGCACGGAATTGGACGGAGTTGTATGGATTTTCATGCAGTTGTACGGAGTTATATTAAGTTATACGAAACCTGCTCTTTTTTTTTTTAGTTTCACGGGGTTGAACATACGGAGTTGAGCAGTGTTTTACAGATTTGTACTGAGTTGTATGAAGTTGAATACAACTATAGGGAGATGTACACAGTTGTACGGAGTTGTATGCGGTTGGAGTTTTATGGGGTTCTAGGGGTTGTATGGAGTTGAATGGAGTCGTTCGGAGTTTTACAGAGTTGTACAGAGTTTCGCGGAGGTGTACGGAGTTGTACGGAGTTTTACATAATACTACGGATTTGTACGGAGGTGTACGGTGTCGTACGGTGTTGCACAGATTCATACGGATTTTAATGGAGTTGTACAGAGTTGTAAAACATTATGAATATTTTTACATACTTGTACGCCGTTTTACAGAATTGTACGGTGTTGTACGAAGTTGTACGGAGCCGTACGTATTTTTACACAGTTGAACCGAGTTTCACGGAGCTGTACGGAGCTGTACAGAGTTTTATGGAGTTGTATGAAGTTGTAGAAAGTTCTACGGATTTGTATGGAGTAGTACATGTATTGACTTGTAGAGATTTCTACGGAGTTTTATGGAGTACTAAATGTTTGTACAAGGTAGTACAGAGTTGAAAAAACGTTTATGGAGCTGCATGGAGTTGTACGGATTAGTACAAAGGTGTACGGAGTTGTACATAATTGCTCTGAGTTGTACGGGCTTGTATAGCAATTTACAGAGTTGTATTGAATTGTACAGAGTTGTACAGAGCCGTACGGAGTTGTACACAAATATGCACTGTTGTATGGAGCTGTACAAAGTTGTACAGAGGTTTGTGGGGTTGTGCGACGTTGTACATAACATTATTGATTTGTACGGAGTTCTATGGAGTACTTGCAGAGTTGTAAGTTGAATGGAGTTGTACTGAGTATTGCAAAGTTGTATGGAGTTTAATAGAGTTTTTTGTAATTGTACAGGATAGTACAGAGTTGTACCATGTTGAGAGGGGTTGTACAGAATTATACAGAAGTTTACGGAGTTGTACGTAGTTGTACAAAGTTGTACTTTGTTGTACGGACTTCTACGGAGTTGTATGGAGTTGTACAGATTCATAGGAAGTTGTACGAAGTCTTACCGAGTTGTAAGGAAAGTTACGGAGTTGTACGGAGCTGTAAAAAGTTGTACAAAGTTGTATAGAAAAATACAGACCTCTAAGGAGTTTTACCGAGGTGTAAAACGTTGTACTGTGCTGTACGGACTTTTTGAAATTTTTCTGGAGTTCAACAGATTTTAACAGGGTTGTACAAGGTTTGGCAGAGTTGTACGGAGTTGAACATAGATGTACGAGGCTTTTTGGAGTTTTACGGAGGTGTACAGATTTGTACGCAATATTCCAGATTCAAACTGAGTTGTACAGAGTTGTACGTAGTTGTATGAGATTGTACGGAGTTTTTACGAGTTTTACAGAGTCATTCGGAATGGAACAGAGATGTGCGCAGGTATACGCAATTGTACAAAAATGTATGGATCTCTACAAGATGTACAGAGCTATAAAGAGTTGAACAAAGTTGTACAAGATTGTACGGAGTCGTACAATGATGTATGGAGTTGTGCAGAGTTATAGACTTGTTCCAGGTTGTACGGTGTTGTATGGTGTTTTATAGAATAGTGTGGAAATACACAGAGTTGTACGGATTTGTTCTGAGCTGTAAAGAGTTATGCGGGGTTTTTATGGAGTTGTACGGACTTTTGCATAGTCGTACAGAGTTGTACACAGTTTTACCGAGTTGGACAAAGTTGTACAGAATTGCACAGAGTTGTATAGAGTTTTATGGAGTTCTACAGAGCTTTACCAAGTTTAACGAAGCTTTAAGGAGGTGTATGGAGTTTTATGGAGTTTTGTGTAGTTGTACAGGGTAGAAGAGAGTTGTATGGGGTTGTACGGGGTTGTAAGGATTTGTACGGAGTTGTACGGAGGTGAAAGGAATTGTAATGAGTTGTATGGACTTCTACAAAGTTGTACAAATTACTACAAAGTAGTACAGTGTTGTATGGAGTTTTACACAGTTGTATGGAGTTGGAAGGAGTTTCATAGAGTTGTACAGATTTGTACAGATTTGTACGAGTTGTACGGAATTGTATGGAGTTTCACCGAGCTGTACGATGTTGTACTGAGTTGTTTAGAGTTTTACAGAGTTGTACAGAGTCTTACGGATTTGTACAGAGTTGCACAGAATTTGACGGAGTTGAATAGAGTTCTCCAAAGTTGTATGGAGTTGAAAGGAGTTGTACACAGATGTACCCAGTTGTACAAAGTTGTATGCAGTTGTACGGAGTTCTACGGGACTGGACGGAGTTGTACAGAGCTGTACCGGGTTGTACATTGTTGTACAAAGTTATAAAATATTATACTGAGTTATACAGAGCTATACAGAATTGTACAGAGTTGTGCAGAGTTTTCCGGATGTCTACGGTAGTTTATGGAGTTTTACGGTGTTACATGGAGTTGTACAAAGTTATAGGGACTCATACGGAGTTGTACGGAGGTGTGCAAAGTCGTATGGAGTTGTATGGACTTGTAAGGAGTTGTATGGAGCTGTACAAAATTGTATGAAGTTATACAGAGATGTACAAAGTTGTACAGGGTTGTGCAATGTTCTACAAATTTGTATGGATTTTCACGGAGATTTACAAAGCTGTACACAGTTGTACGGAGTTGTACTACATTGTATGGAGTTGGACAGGGTTGTACACATTTGTATGAAGTTGTGCGGAATTGAAACATATTTGAAAGATTTGTGATGAGATGTACAAAGTTGTACAATGTTGTACATAATTGTACAAAGTTGTGCGAGATTGAATGGAATTGTACAGAATAGTACAGAGTTGAAGTAAGTTGTACAAATTTGGAACCAGTTTTATGGACTTTACAATGTTGCACGTAGTTGTAAAGAGTTGTAAAGGGTTATACATAGTTGTGCTGAGTTTAGAGGAGTTCTTACGGTGCTGTGTGGAGTTGTACAGAGCTGTACAGATTTATTCGGAGTTGTACGGAATTGTAAGGAGTTCTATAGAGTTTACAAATCTTTACGGAGTTATACGGAGTTGTACAGAGTTGTACGGAAATCTCACGAGGGCGAAATAGCTCTAATATCCACATTCCCGAAGGGCGGACCCTCCCGTATCCAAGTGCAGAATTTTAAGTCCCCCATATCCAGCACTTTAAAATATAAGCACGAGGTACCCTCCTCCCTCGCCATGCTCGATCAGCGACATGCGTCGCTGATCGAGCATAGCGGGGGAGGTCATGCTACACGCACGATCGCGAAGGGCGGCGGACACGTCATCGCCCAAACCCCACCCCCCT
>SZWC01007067.1:68601-82761 GCA_023375785.1 Penium margaritaceum
GTATATGTATATGTATATGTATATGTATATGTATATGTATATGTATATTTATGTGTATATGTATATGTATATGTATATTTATATGTATATATATGTATATGTATGTGTATAGACGTACACATACATACACATGTACATATATATATGTATGCCGCTTTCAGTTTCGAGATTCGTAGTATAGTTTTTCTCCATTTGCTAATGAGGTACAGAGTAATTTTCGAGGCTTCGCTACATGTTCCCTGAGAGATTAGTTCACTAAGAGCGATGAGTCTTTCGTCGAGGGAGGTGGGTGAGCGTTTTATCGAAGGCAGCATCTGAAAGTTGTCGGCCTGCATGTTCGACATTGGTCCTTTATTTGTGATTTGATTGTCGAACTGACTTTCAATGCTACATAATATAATGAAATATTGTAACCTATGAACTACCGTTTGTCTCGCTCAGTCTCCTAACGGGCCCCACAATCGCGTTGCCCGGCAGGAGACCGCGAACGACCAGCCGTTCATGCGGTGGGGCCGACGACACCACCGCAGGAATAAAAATGCCACTCAAACATTACTGAAAACATCGCAAACCCATCTTTTGAATGGTTTGTGATACTTCCTTTTCACTTCTGCTGACGTCTCCATGTCGACGCTGCTTGGTATGGTGCGTCGACATGCGGAATTTCTGTCAAAAATTGGATACATCGTTCTTATTGTGCGAGTCTCTGGCATGGCTGCAAAAATCTGCGAAGTCGTGGATATGGCATACTTGTTATGTCGTCCATGGATATGGGGTATCTATCAAGAATTTGATGGGTATATGGTCTCACCCCCCAATCTACGGAGTAGTACAAATTGTACATAGTTGTACAGAATTTTATGGATTTGTACATAATTGACGGATTTTTACAAAGGTGTTCGGATTTGTGTAGAATTGTACTAAGTTGTACGGACTTGCATGGAGTTGTATTGAATCGTACAAAGTTGTACAAAGTTGTACGGAGTTTTACAATGTCGTACGGAGTTGTACGGCGGTGTAGAGTGTTGTATGAAGCTGTATAGAGTAGTACAGAATTCTACAGATTTGTACAGAATTGTACCAAGTTGTACGGAGTTGTGCATAGTTGTACAAAGTTGTATGGAGTTGTACGGAGTTATACAGATTTACTCATTACCAAACTGCTACATGATTTTGACTCTCTAAAAAAATTCAAGTTATAGTCATGCTTTGTCTCTAGGTTCAATTATGTTTTTGTTTTGAACTGGACGAATTGACTATGTGCAGTTGTCTAGTTTTTGTTATTTTTATCCCTCGACTGGTTTTTTTTACTACTCGGCCTCGCATCTTTTGGTGTCGGTGCTTAGCAGAAACCAATGTTTGTGCAATCGCCTGACTGACGTGGGTGATACAACCACACTTTAGATTTTGCCCATACGGTGAGGGTCGAACTTTTCCAAGGGAAGATAACTTATCGTGCTTGTTTTCTGTCAAAACGTATATAGCTCATAGCCGTTTTCTTGCATCCGTCGTCCCCAACTAATCATTCAACAACAGCATCAAAGGATAGTAGAATATTACAGAGTTTTATGAAGTTTTAGGGAGTTTTACGGAGCTGTACGGAGCTGTACGGAGTTCTACGGAGTTGTACAGAGTTGTACGGAATTGTACATGATAGTAAAGAGTTATACGGGGTTGTATGAAGTTGTACATAATTATACGGAAATGTACAGAGTTGTACGGAAATGTTCTGAGTTGTAAGGACTTCTACGGAGTTGTACAGAGTTGTACCAAGTTATACGGGGTTTAACGGATTTGTTAAGAGTTGTACGGGGCTGTATGGATTTTTACAGATTTGTACAGAGTTGTACGGGGATGTACGAAGTTGCACAGAGTTAAACAGAGTTGTACAGAGTCGTAGACAATCATGCAAAGTTGTACGGAGTTTTACCAAGGTGTACAAATCCGTACTGTGCTAAACAGAAATCTACAGAGTTTTGTGGTGTTGAATGGAGATGTATGAGGTTGTTTAGAGTTGTATGGATTTGTACGTAGTTTTACAGAGATGTATGGAGTTCTACGGAGATTGAAAACAAATTGTACAGAGTTTTCCGGATTTGTACAGAGTTGCACAACGTTGTATAGAGCTGTATGGAGTTGTACACCATTTTACGGAGTTTTACAAAGTTTTACTTAGTCTTATGGAGTTCTACGGATGTATACAGAGTTTTACGGAGTGGTGCGGAGTTGTACGCAGTTCTGCAAAGTTGAATGGAAATGAACGGAGTTGTAGGGAGTTTTATGGAGCTGTACGGAGCCGTATGGAGTTGAACAGAGTTGCACGGCGTTTTACATGATTAGACGGTGTCGTACAAAGTTTCATACGGAGGTATGTGGATTTGTATGGAAATGTAGAGTTATTCAGAGTTGAACAGATTTGTACAGTGTTGTTTGGTGTTGTATAGAGTTGTACGAGTTGTACTCAGTCATACAGAGTTGTACAAATTTGTACCCAGTTGTACGAAGTTGTACATAATTGTAGATGGTTTTACATGGTTGTACAGAGTTGTACAGACTTGTACGAAGTTGTGTGGAGTTGTACGGAGTTGTACAAATTTGTAGGGAGTTCTACAGAGTTGTACATAGTTTTGTTGGTCTTTACAGAGATTTACAGAGTTGTACTGAGTTGTACCAAGCTGTACGGGGTAGTACAGAGGTGTACGGGGTTGTGAAGAGTTGTACGAATTTGGACGGAGTTGTAGATAGGTGTACGGAATTGTTCTGAGTTGTATCGACTTGTACAGAGCTGTACGGAGTTGTACAAATTTGTACATGGTTTCATGGATCTGCAGGAAGTTGTATGGAGTTAAAAGGAGTTTTACGGAGTAGGATGGGGTTGTCCGAAGATGTACAAAGTTGTTCGGAGTTGTACAGAGTTGTACTCATTTGTAGGGAGTTTGACAGGGATTTCACAGTTTTACAGATTTGTTCAGAGTTTAAAGGAGTTTTACGGAGTTGTACAGGTTTTTACGGAGTTGTACAGAGTTGTACGGATATGTATGCAGTTGCACAGAGTTGTATGGAGTTGTACAGAGTTGTACAGTGTTCTACAGGATTGCACGGAGTTTTACTAAGGTGTATTGAGCTACACAGAGCTATATGGAATTTTACAGAGTTATATAGAGTAATGTGAAGTTGTACGGAGCTATATAGAGGTGTACAAAGTTGTATGAAGTTGTACAAAGCTGTTTGGAGTTGTACGGAAATGTCAGAGTTACACAGATCTATACAGAGTTATAAAAAATTGTAAAGAGTTTTACAGAAATGCATAGTGTTCAACAAACTTGTGTAGATTTGTACAGAGTTGTACATGATTGATTGGGTTTGTATAGAGGTGTACGGAGTTGTACAGAGTTGCATGGGGTTTTGCGATGTTGTACAGTGTTGTACAGAGTTGTAAGGCGTTGCAGGTAGAGGTACAGTGTTGTACAACGTTGTACGGAGCTGTATAACATTGTACAGTGTTGTACATAGTTTAACGGAGTTGTATGGAGCTGTATGGAGTTGTACAAAGTTGTACGGAATTTTGTGGAGTTTTGAAGCTATATACGGAGATTTACACAGTTTTACAGAGCTGTACAGAGCTGCACAGGTTTGTACAACATTGTACAAACTTTTCCGGAGTAGTACATGGTTGTACAAAATTGTACGGGATAGTACTGAGTTGTACAGAATTGTACCAATTTGTACAGAGTTGAATAGATTTGTACGGAGTTGTACACAGTTGTATGGAGTTGTACAGAGTTGGACAGGGTTGTACGGAGTTGTACAGAGATGCAAGGTGCTTTACAGAGTTGTACAAAGTTGTACAGAGGTGTACGAAGTTGTACAGAGTTGTACTGAGTTGACCAGGATTTTACGGAATTGTACAGAGTTGTATGGAGTTATACCCAGCTATACGCAACTGTACTGATTCATACGGAGCTTTGCAGAGTTTTACAGAATTTTGTGGAGTTGTACAAAGCTGGACAACAGTTACAGACTTGTGTGGAGCTTTATGAAATTCTATAGATTTTTCGGGAGATGTACAGAGTTGTGCGCAATTGTATGGAATTGTGCGGAGTTGGATGGAGTTGTACGGGGTTCTGCGGGGTTGTACGGAGTTGAACGGAATTGTACGGAGTTGTACAGAGCTGTATGGAGGTTTGCGTACTTGTACGGAGTTTTACGGAATGCTACGGCATTTTTGTAGTTTTACAAAGTTTTACAGAGTTGTACGAAGTGAAACGGGGTTGTACATGGATCTGCAAAGTGAAATGGAGGTGTACAGAGTTGTACAGAATTGTTCAGAGTTGAACGGAGTTGTATGGATTTGTACGATGTTGCACAGAGTTGTATGGAACCGTACATCGTCGTCCGGAGTTGTACGAAGTTGTACGGAGTTTTACCGAGTTGTACGGAGTTGTACAGAGTCATACAGAGTTTTACACAGTTGTACGGAGTTTTACAGAGTTGTACGGAGTTGTACAATATTGTACGGAGTTGTACGGAGCTGTACAAAGTTGTACAGAGTTTTTCAGAGTTGTATGGAGATGTACAGAGTTTTACAGAGCTTTATAGAGTTCTACAAAGTTGTACAGATTTTGACGGAGTAGTAAAGATTTGTATAGGGTTGTATGGCGTTGTACAGAGTTTCACGGAGTTGAACGGAGTTTTCCAGATTTGTACATAGTTGTAAAGAGTTGTACGAACTTGTACAGAGTTGTACACACTTGTATGGAGTTGTATGGATTTTTACAAAGTTCTACGGTGTTGTAGGGATTTGTACGGAGTTGTGCAGAGGACTGCGGAGTTGTCCGGAGTTGAAATGCCCTTTATGGAATTGTACAGAGTTTTGCGAAGTTGTACAAAGCTCTATGGAATTATATAGAGTTATATAGAGCTGTACAGGATTGTACGGTGTTGTATGAAGTTGTCTGGAGTTGTACGAAATTGTGCGGAGTTGTGCAGAGCTATATGGGGTGAGGCTGGTTGCGGTTGGAATCGTGGGTTGAACGAGCTCAACCCACGATTCCGACCGAATCGGATGCTGCTACGGAACTTCCTCCTTTCGCTCGGTTGAGTTTAGTGGTTGGGTGGTTTTCGCGAGTTTGTTTTGTTTTCTTTTTACCATCACTGGCTGAACATACAATTGGCAAGCGAGGTTTGCTGCCTCATTTATTTCTCACAGCATGCATTTCTTTCACGATCTGGCAGGGAGGGCCAGCTTCCCATCAAAGGTGGGAATAGGTGAGTACGGGTGGATATGGGTGAAACCATAGACATCACCCACGCACATCCGTGACCTATTCAGTTGCCTAGCGCAAAGTAGGCCGTGGAGGACACAGAGTGTCCTGAATTTCGTGGGTGGATGAGCTGGATGAAAAGTCGTGCACCCATTCCCACCTGCGGCAAATTCCGTAGTTCGACCGAGAGCTCGCTTCGGTCGGCGAAGTCGGTTGGACTGCCTGTGCAGAGTATGGCCGCTCTTTGGCCATGCTCTAGGCAAGGGAAGTGGCATGGGGATGTCTCCCCATTCGATCGGGCCACGATGGAACGGATCCGACGGCACATAGGATCCTGTCCACCAAGGCACATGTTTGGATGTGCCCATGTCTCATGTACACACAGCTTCGACATTGGCAACTGGCAGGATTTTGGAGAAAATGCTGACGAAAATCGTTAAATATTGATGTTTCGACAATCCAAACCAACCAAGCAGCCGCGAGTTGGGAAATTCAACCCAACCCTCCATTTCAACTGCAACCAGCCTCACCCATGGAGTTTTATGTGTTGTACGGTGTTGGACAGAGTTGTAAGGTCTCTTATGGTACTGTACAGAGTAGTACAGTGGTGTACTGTGTTGTACAGAGTTCTACAGAGCTTTACGGAATCGTACAGATTTGTACGGAGTTGTAAAAAAATGTACTGAGTTGTATGGACTTGTCCAGAGTTATACAGAGTCGTATGGAGTTGTACGGAGTTGTACGGGGTTGTACAGAGTTGTTCACGGTTGTACGGAGTTGTACAGAATTCTACAGAGTTTTGAGGCAGTTTACAGAGTTGTACGAAGTTGTGTGGAGTTGTACGAAGTTGTACAGAGTTGTACAAAGTTGTACGGAGTTGTACAGAGTTGTATGGGATTATACGGATATGTAAAGAGTTTTACCGAGTTGTACGGACATGTACTGAGTTGTACGGAGATTTTTGGAGGTTTATGGAGTTTTACTTAGTTGTACAGAGTTGTACGGAGTGGAACAGAATTTGACGGAGTTCTATGGAGTTGAATGGAGTTGTACATAGTTGTGCGGAGATGTACGGAGTTGTTTAGAGCTGTACAGAGTTGTACGGGATTCTACGGGTTCGTACAGAGTTGTACAAAGCTATACAAGCATTTCTGGAGTTGTGTGGAAATTGACAGCTTTGTACAGAGTGTTATGGACGTTTACTGAGTTGTATGGAAGTATACAAAGTTGTACGAAACAGTGTGGAGTTTTACGGAGTTGTACAGAGCTGTACAAAGTTGTACGGAGTTATACACAGTTGTACGAGATTGTACATAATTCTACAGAGTTTTTCAGAGTTGTACCTACTTGTACAGATTTGTACTGTGTTGTACCGATCTTTATGGAGTTGCACAGGGTTTTGAAGAGTTGTATGGAGTCAAACAGAGTTTCACGGAGTTGTACAGAGCTTCATGGAGTTGTAAAGAATTGTACAGTGATGTACAGAGGTTTATGGAGTTGTATGGAGTCTAACGGAGTTGTACGGGGTTCTACGGAGTTGTAGGGAGTCATACAGAGTTGTATAGAGTTGTACAGAGCTATACAAAGTTTTGTGGATGTGAACGGAGTTCTACAGATTTGTACGGAATCTGATGGAATGTATGGAATCTGACATAGTTGTATGGAGTTGTACAGAGTTGTGGATAGTTTTTGGAGTTGTGTGGAGTTGTGTGGAGTTGTACAATGTTGTACAGTGTTGTACAGATTTGTACAGAGCCGTACAAAATCGTAACATTTTGTACAAGGTTGTAGAGAATTGTACAAAGATGTTTGGAGTTGCAGGAATTGAATGGATTTTACAGATTTGTACAGATCTGGAAACAATTGCACGGAATCGGACTGAGTTGAATGGACTTGTATGGAGAATTTTGGAGTTGTACGGACTTGCACAGGGTTGTACAGAGTTGTACGGAATTCCACGGAGTTGTACAGAGTTTTAAGGATTTTTTGAGAGTTGTACAGAGTTGTAAGAGGTTGTAGGGAGTTGTATAGAGTTGAACGGAGTTGGAAGGAATTACACTGAGTTCTACCAAAATGTACCAAGGTGTACGGAGTTGTACTGAGGTATACAGGATTATACACAGTTTTATTGAGTTTCATGGAGTTTTTCAGAGTTGTACAGAGTTGAACGGATTTTTACGGAGATGTACAAAGTTGTAAGGAGTTGTTCGGAGATGTACGTAGTTTTGCTGAGTTATATGGAGTTGTATGGAGTTCTAGCGGATTGTACGGAGTTGTACGGAGGTGTACCGAGTTGTACGGAGATGTACGGAATTTCATGATGTTGTATGGATTTGTACGGTGTATTCCAGACTCCTCCAGAGTTGTTTAGAGTTATACGGAGTTATACAGAGTCATACAAGATTTTATGGAGTTTTACGGTATCGTACAGACTTTTACAGAGTTATACGCAGTTGTACAGGATTGTACGGAGGTGTGCGGAGTTGTACGGAGTTGAATGGGCTTGTATGGAGTTGTACAGGGTTTTACGGAGCTGACGGAGCTCTACAGAGTCATACGGAGTTGTACAGAGCTTTGTATTGGGTTGTGCAATTTTGCAAGAAGTTGTTTAAAATTCTACGGAGTTGTACGGAGTTTTTTGGAGTTGTATGGACTTGTACAAAGTTGTGCGGAGTTTTATGGAGGTATGCGGTGTTGTACACTGTTGTACAGAGTTGTACAGAGTCGTACAGAGTTGTATGGAGCTGGACGGAGTTGTACGTAGTTGTATGGAATTTTAAAAAGTTGTATGAAGTTGTAGAAAGCTGTACAGAGTTGTACGCAGTTGTATGGATTTGGACACAGATATACGGAGTTCTACGTCATTGTACATTGTTTTACAGAGTTCTACAAAACTGTATAAGGTTGAATGAAGTTTTATGAAGTTGTTCAGAGTTGTACGGGCTTGTATGAAGTTGTACAGGATTGTACAAAGTTGTACTAAGCTGTACGGCGTTGAACGTTGTTGTACAGAGTTGTACAGAGTCGTACAGAGTTGTACAGATTTCTCCAAAGTTACACGAGTTGTACCGAGGTTTAAGGAGTTTTATGGCATTTTATGGATTTGTATGGAGTTGTACAAATTTGTACGGAGTTGTACAATGCTGTAAGAAGGTGTAGGGAGTTGTACGGAATTTACATAGTTGTATGGAGTTTTCGGGCTTTTAAGGAATTCTATGGAGCTGTAAGGAGTTGTAAAGGTGTACAGAGTTGAACTGAGCTGTACAGAGTAGTATAGAGTTGTACAGGGTTGTACGGGGTTAGAGAGTGCTTTAGAGATTTGTTAAGAATTGCACGGTCGGAGTTGAACGGAAGTTTATGGAGCTGTATGGAGTTGTATGGAGTTGCATGGAGTTCGACGGAGATGTGCGGAGGTATACGGAGTTGTACGAAGTTGTACAGATCTGTACGGAGTTCTATGCGGTTGTACAGAATTGTACAGACTTGTACAAAGCTGTACGGAGTTTTATGGAGTTGTAAGAGTCGTACGGAGTTTTCCGGATTTGTACAAAGTTGTGCGGAATTGCACGGAGTAGTACGGCATTGCATAGAATTGAACGGATTTTACGGAGTTGCATGGAGTTTTACATAGTTGTGTGGATTTGTACAGAGCTGCTCAGAGGTGAATGGAGTTTTGCAGAGTTGCATGAAGTTGCACTTAGTTGTACAGAGCTCTACGGAGCTGTACAGAGCTTTCAGAATTGTATGGATTCATGCAGAGTTGTACAGAGTTGTACATAGTTGTACGGAGTTGTACGGAGTTGTATGGAGTTTTATGGATTTGTATGGAGCTGTACAAGGTTGTACAGAGCTGTGCAGAGTTTTTCGGAGTTGTACTGAGTTGTACACAGTTGTACACATTGTACACAGTTGAATGGAGTTGTACGGAGTTGTACAGTGTTGTCAAAAAATGCACATGATTGTACAGAGTTGTACGGAGTTGTACGGAGTTGTACAGCGTTGTATGGAGTGGTATGGGTTGTGGGTTGTACCCAAGTGTACAGAGTTTAACAGAACTATAAGCATTTGTACGGAGTTGTTCCAATTTGTACTGATCTGTACGGAGTTGTGATGAATTGAACAAAGCTGTACGGAGTTGTACAGAGTTAAACGGAGCTGTACCGAGCTGCACATAGTTTTCACGGCTGTGTGGAGTGGCACAGAGATGTATGGATTTAAACAAAATTGTATGAAGTTGTACGGAGTTGTACAAATTTGTATAGAGTTGTGCAGAGTTGTACGGAGCTATACGGAGTTTTGCGCAATTTTACGCAATTGAATGGGGTTGTATGGAGCTATACGTGGTTGTACATAGTTGTACAGAGTGGTACGGAGTTGTACAGAGTTGTACGGAGTTTCACAGGGTTGTACGAAGTTGTACGGAGTTGTGAAAAGTTGTACAAAGTTTGCATGTACTTGTACGGAGTTGTATGGAGCTTTACGGAGCTGTACATGGTTATAAAGAGGTGTATGCAGTTGGACGGGATTGTATGGAGTTGTGCGGAGTTGTAGAGAGTTGTACGGAATTGTGCAGAGTTGTACGGAGTTGTACGGAGTTGTACGGAGTTGTACTGAGTTTTACAGAACTATAAGGAGTTGTACTGAGTTTCACGAAGCTTTACACAGTTGTCCAATGTTTTTCAGAGTTTTACATTGTTTAATGGAGCTGTACAGAGTTGTACAGTGTTGTACAGAGTTGTACGGACATGTACAGAGTAGTAACAAGTTGTACGAGGATGTACAAGATTTTACAGAGTTTTAGGAGTTGTACAGAGTTGTACAAAATTGTACGGAGTTGTTCAGAGTTGAATGGATTTTGATGGATTTGTACGGATTTGAATCGAGTTGTACGGAGTTGGATGGAGATGTATGGAGTAATATAGAGTTCTACAAAGTTGTAAAGAGTTGTACAAAGTTCCACATGTGTGTGGAATTGTACAGAGTTGTACCGAGTTGTATGTTGTTTTTTAGAGTTGTGCGGAAATGTCTGGAGTTGTACGGAGTTGTCCGGATTTGTACGGAGTTGTACGGAGTTGTATGGAGTTTTATGGAGTAGTCCGGTATTGCACAGAGTTTGACGGATTTTACGGAGTTGTACGGGGTTCTTCATAGTTTTGCATATTTGAACAGAGTTGTACAAAGGTGTACAGAGTTGTACGGAATTGTATGAAGTTTTATGGAGTTGTACAAATTTGTACGGATCTGCATGGAGCTTTACAGAGTTGTACACAGTTATACAAAGTTTCATGGAGTTGTACAGGGTTGTACAGAGTTTTACAAAGTTGTATGGAGTTTTACGGAGCTGTACGGAGTTGTTGGAAGTTTTACAGAGTTGTGCACAGTTGTACGCAGTTGTACGGAGTTGTGCAGAGTTGTATGGAGTTGTACGGTGTTGTACAATGTCGTAAAAAATTGTACAGAATTTTGCGGAGTTGTACAGAGTTGTACAGGGTTGTCTGGAGTTGTATGGAGTTCTACGGAGTTTTATGTAGTTGTACGGAGTTTTACAGAACTGTATGGAGTTGTATCGAGTTGTACCAAGTTCTACTGATGTGAATGATGTTGTAAGGAGTTGTACAGAGTTGTACAGATTTATACTGAGCTGTACAAAGCTTACAGAGTTTTACACAGTTGCACAGAGTTATTTGGAGTTTTATGGATTTATGCGGAGGTGTACAGAGTTGTAAATGTTTGTACAGAGTTGTATGGAGTTGTACGGAGCTGTACGGAGTTGTAGAGAGTTTTACAGAGTGGTACGGAGTTAAACAAAATGGCATGGAGTTTTACGGAGTTATATGGGTTTTTACGGAGTTGTACGGAGTTGAACAGAATTTATAAAACGTTGTCTGGAGTTGTACAGAGTTGTTTGAAGTTGTCAGATTTGTACGGAGTTGTACGGGGCTGTACGGAGCTGTACGAGGTTGCATAGAGTTGTTCACAGTTGTACGGAGGTGTATGGAGTTATACAGGGTCGCACAGAGTTGTACTGAGTTTTATAGAGTTGTAAAGAGTTCTACGGGGTTGCACAGATTTGTACAGAATTTTATGGCATTTTACGGAGTCGCACGGAGTTATACAGAGGTATACAAATTTGTATGGAGTTGTATAGAGTTTTACAAAGTTGAATAGATTTGTGCAGAGTAGTACGGAGTTGTACGGAGTTCTACAAAGTCGTACAGATTTTTACAGATTTTTACGGAGCTATAGGTGTTTCACAAAGCTGCACGGAGTTGTACATATGTTTAAAATTTTGTACGGAGTTTTACAGAGTTGTATGGAGTTGTACAAAAGTGTACGGCGTTGTACATAGCTGTTTGGATTTGTATGGAGTTGCACAGAGTTGTACAGAGTTGTATGCTTTTGTACGGAGTTGTACGGAGTTGTATGGAGTTGTATAAAGTGATGTGAAAGTTTACAGAGTTGAATGGCGGTGTACGGAGTTGTACAGAGCTGTACAGAGTTGTGTGGTGTTTTACGGAGTTTTACGGAGCTATGCAAGGTTGTACAAGAATATGCAGGGTTGTACAGGGCTGTACGGATTTGTATGGAGTTGTTCAGAGTTCTACAGAGTTGTACGGAGTTGCATTAAGTTGTAAAATTTTTTACAGAGTTGTACGGAGATGTACGGAGTTGTACGGAATTTCAGGCATTATTCAGAGTTGTACGGAGTTGTACAGAGTTATATGGAGTTTCACGGGGCTGTACGGAGTTGTACAGAGTGTTACGGAGCTGTACGGATTGTTGCAGAGTTGTACAGAGTTGTACGGAGTTGTGCGGAGTTGTAAGAAGTTTTATGGAGTTGTACAGAGTTGTACAGAGTTTTACGGAGTTGTACGGAGTTTTACGGAGTGGTACGGAGCTGTACGGAGTACTAGGGAGTTGTACGAAGTTGTATGGAGTTATACGGAGTTGTACGGAGTCATAAGGAGTAGTTCGGAGTTTAACCAAGCTGTACGGAGTTCTGTGGAGTTGTACGAATCTGTACGGATTAGTTTGAAGTAGTAGAGAGTACAGGGTACCGATTTGTACTGAGTTTTCCGGAGTTATACGGAGTTGCATGGATTTGTACTGAGTTGTAAAGACTTTTACGGAGTTGTATGAGGTTGTAGGGAGTTGTACAGAGTTTTGAGGAGCTTTAAAGAGTGGTACAGAGTCGTACAGAATGGTATGGAGTTGTACAAAGTTTTACGGAGTTGTAAAGAGCTGTACAAAGTTGTACGGAAGAGTACGGAATTGTAGGGAGTTGCACCAAGTTGTACAGAGTTGTACTGACTTGTACAAAGTTGTACGGATTTTTGTATTTTACGGAGTTGTACACAGCTGTACGGAGCTGAACGGAGTTTTGCAATGTTGTACAGAGTTGTATAAACTTGTCCAGAGCTGTATGGTGATGTACAGAATAGTATGGAAATGTATGGAGCTCTACGGGGTTGTATGGAGTGGTATGGAGTTGTATGGAGGTGTACAGAGCTGTATGGAGTTTAACAGAGCTGTACCGAGTTGTACAGAATTTCCGGGATTTGTACGGAGTTGTATGGAGTTGTCCGGAGCTGTATACAGTTTTCTGGAGTTGTACAGAGTTGTACAGAGTTTTACGGAGTTTTGCAGAATTGTACGGGGATTAACCGAGTTGTACGGAGGTGTAGGAAGTCGTACAAAGTTGTATGAATTAGAACGGAGCTGTACGGAGTTGTACAGAGCTGTACGGAGCTGTACGGAGTTGTACGGACTCATACCGAGTTGCAGGGAGTTGTAAGAAGTTGTATGGTGCCGTACATAATTGTACGGAGTTGTTCAGAGTTGTACGGAGTTGTACAGAGTAATATGGAGTTGTACCGTGTTGTTAGGTGTTGTACTGAACTATAGAGACTTGTACATACTTGTACAGAGTTTTACGGAGTCGTACGGTGTTGTACGGAGTTGCACGAAGTTGTACCAAGTTTTTCAGAGTTTTGTGGAGTTGTGTGGAGTTGTACGCAGTTGGACCGAGTTGTACGGATTTGTACGTAGTTGTACGGATTTGTACGGAGTTTTGCAGTGTTGTACGGTGTTGTATAGCTTTGTATAGATTTGTACATAGTTGCATGGAGTTTAGCGGGGTTGTCCAGAGTTGTACAGAGTTGTACGCAGTTGAACCAAGTTGTGCGGATCTGTACATAGTTTCACGGATCTGTGCAGAGTTGTATGTAGCTGTACGTAGATGTACGGAGCTGTGCGGAGCTGTACATAGTCTTACAGAATTGTACGGAGCTATACAAAGTTGTATGGAGTTGTACGGAGTTGTACAGGGTTATGGCTCTGCTCCTCGCACATGAAGTGCATGTACGTTTTGTGCATTACCTTTATGCCTTTGATGCTCTTGCCAAAGCGACACCAAAAACAGTGATCTGTGTGAGCCATGGTGGTGAAACAAATGTGACTAGTGAGAAAAGCAACAACCAGAAAGCGAAGCGAGATTGAGAGGATAGGGTTAGTTCCCACTGGAAGTGTACGACAAGCCCACATAGGGTGGGCAGCGTCAACTCGCCTGCTCGAGATGCGAGCACGCACTTGCTGCCAGAAAAAATACTGGAAGCAACATGATAGCGCTGTTTGAAACATCCGAGAACATGCATCATAGAAAATGTTGCTACGGCCTACGCAATCACCCAAATGCAAAGCTGGCAAAAGTTGTAAAAGCAGCAAACCATTGTGCACCATTACAGCATGATTTGTCGGCGCAGAAATTGTGCGGCATGTTGTGAGAGAGAATGCAGAGTAGATTCAACATTTGACGTGTCAACTTCCGCCTTGTGGCTGCCACTGTTTCAGCAGCTGCAGGGGGGTGGGGTGTTGGGGGGGGGGGGGGGGGGGGGGG
>SZWC01007067.1:92164-102175 GCA_023375785.1 Penium margaritaceum
CCCCCCCCCCCCCCCCCCCCCCCCCCCCATGACTTCCTTGACGTACACGAGTCCCTAAACTCCGCGACTAGACATTTCCATCATTATATTCATGGGCCACCACACGTCAACCTCCCGGTTTTTACACCGTTTCGCTAAGGGCATTTTGGGCACTTGCCCCTACTCCATTGTTCCGTTCCAAAAGATTCCAACAACTTCAACGACCTTCCAGAAAGGTCGACGGAAGTGTCACGGACTATATCGATGTTTCAATATTGTTTCGTTGACTTCTCAATGGTGATATACTATTGTAAAGACGCGCCTCGACACTCTCGAAGCCTCCCGACTTCTCGGCAGAGCTTTTCGAAGCAACCACTCACAGCGCGACCTCACACACCTCGCAGCGCCAAGGACCCGCCATATGCCTCATTCTCATTCTCAACATTGTATACATGTGCTTGAATCACTCGACTCTCGACATCGAAGTACACTTACCGCTTAATTATCCGATTTTCCCAAATCATCGAATCGTCTTTTGTCCCACACCTCAACCCTGTGAACCACCTCAGTTTCACTTGGTGTTACATTTGGTATCAAAGCACAGCGGCACTTGAGGGGCAACCAACACATGAACTACCTGGCGAGAACCTTGCATGAGTCTTTAGCACATCCCCACCGTTCAAAAGATCACACACCTTGCGACGCCAACGGTGAACAGATCAAGCACAAGGGACGAAGAGAAGTAATCCCCGCCGAGTACTCCGACGATGGAGGATGAGCAACGTACCAATGCCGACGCACTCCAAACGAGCCAGAAAACAGCGGATGGCAGCAAATCGTAGAGAATGGCCTAACACAGGCAAATCCAGGAGCCAACCCGATGATGGACCCCTCGGGCTCGGCAAACCCTTCGCCATCGCTGCTACTGGTCGGATCGACACCTGGCACGATGGGTAGGCACAATCGAGACTTGAGAGACTTAATATCCATCTGCTCAAATAACTCAACATAGCGATGGAGGAGCTTTAAATGTCTCGTGCATGCAAAACAGTGCCATCGGGAGAAATTTACAACTCTCAAGTTAACCACATACTCCCTGAGCCATTCAATCTCTGGAACTCGAAGGGACTGACGGTCAGGTCGTGACTAAGGAGTTTGGAAATGTACTTCACAGCTACTCGGGTCAACCATGACAACAAGAAATTTGACCTCGCGGCCACACTTTTGCGTGGCACAACTTTGAGTTGGTGGTCCAACCAAAAGACCATCCAACGGCCACAGGAGTTTGGCAGGGCAGATTGACGGCTAATGCGGCCGCTCTCGAATCATTGACTACAGGCGTACTATCTCTTGAGCATAGTAATCCAACTTGGCACAACTCTTTCGCGCCACTGGAAATGTGGAGCGACTTCACATGCATTACTCTTCCTCGTTCTGTGAAGTTCACCAAGAAGTCTAACGCACTGCACAGAATCCAATGTCTGCGTAAGCAGTCGAGCATGGTGGAGTACACTCGGCGGTACCACAAAGTCATCACTAGCAGAGACCTCGACCCCGAAAACTGTGTTTCTACTACAACGGCCTCAAGCGAGATGTTTTGCAAACAATCACCATTGTTGGCATCCAAGACGACCTTCCGCAAATGATTGTAGCAGCCAGTCGTCTCAACAGTGCTGACTACAATGCTTGGATACAGGAATCCAATGGCTGGCGACCCTAGAGCCACAATTTTACCGTGGCAAAGGAAAGTCCCTGTCAACGGAAACTGCGTCTTTGATGGAGATTGACGCTGTTGATCAACGTGATCAACGACTATGATGGACTTGTGCGATGCCAGGTCATATCTCGCATGAAGGTTGGAAATGACATCGCCAAATGAAAAGGAGAAAGTCACAAAGAGAAACTGAAGAGTCAAGAAACGGCAAAGAGCAGGAGTAAACAACAAGGCTTCTGTTTAGTAGGAAGATTCTGTGCCGACCGATTGCCCATCTAAGCGGCTTTCATCGCCGTAGACGAGGATTCTAACGATCACAAATTTTGACACGAGGTACGAGGATGACCAACCAGTGATATTGCTACAAGTGCAACCAAGGGTTTGCAAGAGTCGCGTAATGGTACCAGCACTTGTAAATGGAGGAACTTCTAGAAGCCTTGTCAACAACAACATGATTTGGAAGCTGATTTTCCAACCTTATGATGGTTAAGCCAACAGTGGACTACATCATCGCCAACGACGCTTCTGATCGAGCCATGGAAGCCATTCTCCTCCTAGATAATGGCGGTGAAGAATAACCGGTCGTGTATGTGTCAAGAAAATGATATGGACCATAGTTCAACTATGTGGTGCACAAGAAAGAAATGCTCACGTTCATACACGCGTTAAAAGTACGCCGGTGCTACCTAGAATGCCGACAATGCATTTTCTGCACCGACCATCACGTATTGAGATATCTCAAGACCCGGCCCAATGTAAGCCATCGACAAACTCGATGGATGCAGTTCCTCGAGTCCAACTTTGACTACGACATTGAGTACCGGCATGGAAAAACTAACCTGGTGGATGCTCTTAGTTGACGACCAAATCTTATGATCGAGATCAGTTTATTGCGAGTTGAACAAGATCCGTACCTCATTAGACTTTTCACGAAGGGTTAGGAGGAGTTCGTCAGGTATGACTAGACCAACTTCTGGTTTGACAATCCCTACTGGCGACAGTGATTCACTTGCCAAGTTGTCGTTCCACCAAACAAGGAATTGCGAAGAATAGTGTTGGAGGAATGTCACGACACTGGTCCAAGTGGACATTTCAGTGAGGACAAGACGCTCAAGAAGCTAGCAAAATACCGCAGGACGGACAAGATGCAACAAGATGCTGACGTGGCAGGATTCTACAAATCGTGTGATGCCTGTAAGAGACGAAGATCTTGTCACATGAGGCCACCTGGATTACTCTAAACGTTATGTGTTCCAATACAACCATGGGCCGACATCGGAATGGACTCTGTGATGAGACTACCCGCCACCTCCCAGGGTTATGACATTATCCCTGTCGTGGTGGACAGATATCAAAAAATGTCACACTTCATCCCAGCAATGACGTCCATCATCGCAGAAGAAATAACGCAACTATTCCTAAACTATATCGTATGGCTATACAACGTGCTACGTAGCATCATCAGTAACATAAACGGTCATTTCACTAGCTGTTTCTGGCACAAAGTGATGAAACGTTATGGGAGTCGGATCCAACTATCAACTAATGTTGACCTGGCCACCCCAAACCCTGGAACATCAATGACCACCCGGCTATCGATGCGACCCCCTCCCCCTCCACATTGGGCACCCCGGAACAACGTGTTTGACTGGGCTACCAGGGTGGAAATACACAAGTTTCTGGCTTGTCCTTGACGTAATATGCATGCTAAATCTGGCACTTCGATGTCGGAAGTTTGAAGTTTGATGTTCTGACCCAGACTTCATTTTTTTTAAGTTTGAAGCTCGATGTTTAAAGTTTGAAGTCTAGCTTTTGAGTTTGAGGATTTGCTTGTAAAACGTAATCATCTCCAGTTTTATGAAATAATTTCTTGCGATGAACATGCAAACCCTGATCAGAAGCGAAGCTTCAAACTTGACATGCTAAAGGACTTCAATGGGGGGGGGGGGAAGAGGATCTGGCCGCCTCAAATCTTTGAAAGGCAATCTCATGAACTCGCCGTGTCAGACTTGGTCGGTCGGTGGCAAGGAGCCACTAGGGAAAGGGGATGGGGGAGGTGGAGGGGTGTATGGGTTTGGCGTTTTCTTTGCGTGGACGTCAAATGAGAACTTCATCCACATCGATGCCCCATCGATGTGGATCGCTGTTTTGCGGCTGCGGTGATAGGGTTAACCCAGAACCCTGGGTCAACACTCCTATCAACGGCATTCAATCCTCAAATTGACGGGCAAACATAGCGGACCAATCAGATGCTTAAAGAGCTTCTCCGTATATTATGCAAACCGCACGACACCAATTTGGTAGCCACGCTTCCAACCGCCAACCTTGCATACAACTCCACCACTTCCACCGCAGCTGGTAAAATCCCTTTCGAAGTGGTGTACGATAAACTTCCCGCCACACCATGTTGATTACAGAGTCAAAGCAACATCCACGTGGTCGAAATCCACCACAGGGGCTTTGCAAGCGTTTGGAAGGAAACATGGCAGACCCTTGCAAAGACTTAAACAACTAGTATAATCCTGGCTGACCGACATCGCAACAATGACGTCCTCAGCACGGGCAATTGCGTCCTCTTTAGTTGAGCGACCATCAAATTCTGAGGACAAGACTTTTCAAAGCTTAAACCCTGATGGTTTGGACCACTTGAGATCAAGAAAATGCAAAACCTTGTTGTCTCCCGACTTTACCCACCTGACAGCATGGCAATCCATCCAGTTTCCCACATCACCAAGCTCAAGCACTACTGGGATCTTAGCAAGAGCTTCCCCAACAGAGACTTCAAACCTCCATCTCCTATGCAAGTGGACGGGGATACAGAGTACGTGATTGAAAACATCCTCAGACATCGACACCGTGGAAAACCGACCGAGTATCTAGTCAAGTGGCACGGCTACCAAACCGTGCACAACAGTTGGGATTCCTACGACAACCTACGAGATTTCAATCATTTGATGACGCTTACTACCGTCGTCATTGATCTACATGCATTAACGCGCCGGGATGTTGCGCCTTAGAGGGAGATAAGTGTTAAGTCCCTAACATACACAATTTCCTAAAGTACGTGAGTGGGTATTCTTTCATTGCATTCCTGACACACGGCTTTTTTTTCTCCGGATTTCTATGCCGTTTGGCCAGGGGAAAATTGGACAACTGCCCTGACCTTTGCTCCTCCATATCATAAGCTTTTGAAAACTTTGACCACCTTCTACACAGTTCAATAGAGGTGTCGTGAACTTCATCGATGTTTTGATGTTATTCAGTCAACATTTTTATGGTGCTAGAATTTTAAAAATATGTACCTCAATATTCTTGAAGCCCCCCTACGTCACGGTGAAGATTCTTGAAGCAACCACTTACCGTACGACCTCACACGCTTTGCTTAGCCCAAGCGCTGAGGACTTGACGTATGCCCTATTCTCATTCTTGGCATTGTATGTATGTGCTTGACTCACTAGACACTTGTCATCAAAGGGCACTTACTACTTGATACAAGTAATCCATTTTTCCCAAATCAACAAATTGTCTTTTGTCCCGCACCTCATCCTTGTGAACCACCTATATTCTGCTCCGCATAACACCCACTCCAAGGCAAAGGTTGCATGTATATGTGTCCTCCTACATCTCCATGCCTAGGCCTCCATCCTCGGGCTTGTATCTTTGCACCTATTCCTCTCCACCTGCGCTTCCTCACCTTCACCTCAAAACCTATGCCTTTCCGCCTCTGCCTCTGTGCTTGCACCTTTGTGCCTACGCCTCAATGCCTATGCATCTACGTGCGTACCTCTGCACCTATGCAATCTTACTTGCACTCTTATGCCACCATGCATGTGTATCTATGCCTAGGCCTTTGCCCCTGTGTTTTTTCCCTTGCGCCTTTGCAACTACTCCACCATGCTTGAGTCTCCACACTCTTGCCTCAATGCCTATGCCTTCACCCCCACGCCTCTACGCATGCGCCTCCACATCCAAGCCTCTAGGTTTGCACCTCCGCACCTGTACCTCTATGCTTGTGCCTCCGCGCATGCACCTTTGTAGTTGGGCTTTCGCACTAGCATTCTGTATCTTGGCCTCCATGTCCTGCGTCTCCGTGCCTATACCTCCATGCCTCTTTTCCCGGGCATGCGTGTCAGTGCATGTCCTTTGTCCTTGTGCCTCAGCACTTGTGCCTCCATGACTGCTCCTCCACACCTCACCGACGCACCTATGCCTTGGTGTCTTGGCCTGCATGCCTACACATTTGCGCCCATGCTTTTGCACATGTGTCTCTGTGCCTGTGCCTCTTTGCCTACGCCTCTAAGTATACACCTCCATGCCTTTGCCACCTCACCTGCGCCTTCGTACATGCGCCTGTGCACCTACATTTTGTACCTTTGCCTCAGCACATGTGCTTCCCAATCTGCGCCTATGCCTATGCACCTCTGCATTTACACCTCTGTACCTACATCTTTGGGACTCTGTCCTTGTGCCTTTTCCTCCGTGCCTGGAACTTCACTCTTACGCCTCTGATCCAACGACTCTGCACATGTGGTTGAGCGCATGTTTCTCTGAAACTGTGCCTCTGTGCTTGCACCTCCATGTGTGCTCCTTCGCTCCTGCACCTCCATGCCTTTGCATCCACACCTTGGCCTCTGAGCCTCTGCCCCTGCACCTCCATGTGTGCGGCTCCTTTCTTGTGCCTCCATCCCCGCGCCTCTACACTTGGATCTCTATGCCTGCAGCTCCACACTTTTCCCTCCGCTACTTCTCGTTCAAGCATGCACCTCTATACATTCGGTTTGGTATCTTTCCCTCTGTGCATGTACCTCCATGCGTGTGCCTTTGTGTCTTATGACACCCCACAGGTCTCTCCATTCTAACACTTCCTCATGTGGACCTTTGCGCCTTTGCCTCCATGCCTACGTCTCCGCGCCTATGCCTCCACGATGGTACCTCCTCGCATGCACCACACTGCCTACGCTTGTGTGCCTCCTTGCCATCGCCTCTGCACGTGCACCTCTGAGCCAGCAACTTCAAACCTAAGCCTCTATTAGTGCTCCTTCATGCTTGTGCCTCTATACTTGCATCTCCATGTATGAGCCTCAGCACGTATGCCTTAATGCATGCGTCTCCCCACTTATGCTTCCGCTCTTGCACCTCTGCACCTTTGCTTCCACGGCTTAGACTCAATGCATGCATTTCTGTGCTTGAACCTCTACGCCTGCGCCTCTGCGCCTAGACCTCTTTGCTTGCACTCCTGCACCTATGCCTTTCCACTTGTGCCTCTACACCTACGTCTCCTCACTTGTGCCTTTCTTCCTGTGCCTCCATGCCTTCACCTCTGTGCTTGCATCACCCGGCCTGAACCTCAACGCCGCCAAGCATGCACCTTCATGCATACACTTCCGCCCTTCCACCTCCACACCTCTACCTTTGCACTTGTGCCTCCATGCTTGAATTTCCCTACCTGCACCTCTCTTCCTACACCTCTGTGCCTTTGGCTCCATGCATGTACCTCTACACCTATGTGTCCACACCCACGCCTCTGCACCCTCACCTCCATACATGCGGCTCCACGCCTACATCATTGTATCTGCATCTCCGTGCCTACACCTTTATCCCTCTGTGCTTGCACCTTTGCTTGCACCTATACCTCCACAAAATCACTTACACGCCTTAGCCTCTATACATGTGCCTGTAGGCCTGCACCTCAAGGCCTTCGACTCTATGTCTGTGCCTTCACATTGGTGCCTCTGTGTCGTTGCCTAAACACCTGCACCTGCATGCCAATCCCTCCAAGTGTCACCTCCATGCCTGCAACGACATCCCTGTGCCTTCGTGCCTGCACCTTTGTGCCTATGCCTTTGCACTTGTGCCCCTACGCCTGAGTCTCTAAACCTAGGAATCAGCATATGTGCCTCCAGGTCATTGCCTCTATGCCTGTACCTCTTCACCTATGCCTCTACGCTTGCTCCTCCTTGCCTGTACCTACATGCATGCACCTCTGTACATTTGCCTCCAGGCCTCCGTGCCTACGCCTTTGTTCCTGTGGCTCCTCTCTTGCACCCCCGTGCCCGTGCATTTGTGCCTACAACTTTGTACTTGCCCCTCCGCTTCCTGTCCTTCAAGCCTTCATCTTCACACTTGCATCTTGATGCCTTTGCCTCTGCTCATGTACCTTCGCGCATACACCTTCTCACACATTCCACGCCATAGGCGCCTCCACGCCTGCGCCTCCTCACTTGGGCCTTCGTGCCTATGCCTCGGACCCAACGCCTCCGTGCCAGTGCCCCCACATCTAAACCTTCTTGGCTAAGCCTCTGTGCCTGTGCCTCTATGCCAATGCTTCTGTACTTGAATTGTACGCCTACAGATTCGCACCTGTGGCTTTACACTTGCACCTTTCTGACTGGTTCTCTATACCTGTGCCTTTGTAGTTTCACCTCTGTGCATGCGCCTCTGTGCGTTCACCTCTATGCCTATGCCTTTGCACCTCTGCCTCTGAACATGTGCCTACATGTTCACATCTCTGCAACTGCCCCTCCATTCCTATACCTATGTGCCAATGCCTCCACACCTACACCTTTGCAACTGCACATTTACTCATATGCCTCTGCACCTATGCCTCCGCTCCTATGCCTTTGCGCTTGCACTTCTACACCTGTGCCTCAGCACCCGTGTCTCCACGCCTTCTTCTCCACACCTATGCCTTTGTGCCTATTCCTCAGTGTTACACCTCAACGGTTATGCCTCTGTGGCCTGCACCTCCGCCTGTGCTCCTCTACGCCTGTCCCTCTATGCCTCCTTGCCTACGCCTCTACACCTGGACCTCTACCTCTATGCGTTCGTCCCTGTGCCTCCATGCCTATGACTCTGTGCCTACGCCTCTGTGCCTACACCTCCACCTTTTGTCTCCATACTTGCACCTCCACGTTTGAGCCTCACCTTCTACAAAGGGGGTGGCACCATGCGAGCACCAGGTCAGCGAGGATTGGCGAGGCACAAGACGGCGCACAGGCTTCATCAAGCCGTTGAACGCCATCTAAGGATGGGCGGCAGCCCAAGCGAGGGTCTATGCAAGTAGCCAGGGCTTTTGCCAAAGCTCGCCCAAGCTACACTCCTTTCCTTGGCTCTTGGAGAGCCACCCTAGGTACCCAACCGCAATCTCAAGGGTGGGCAAGGGGTTTGGGGTGGTGGGGTTGAATTTTCATGGCCACAAGTTTGCACTAGAGGCTATCCCATAGAGCTTTGGGCTCTCGGCAGAAAACTCAACCCAAAGTGGGCCCGCCAAATTGCTACCAAAAACTCTCTTGGCCCATTATTCCCCTCTCTGTTGCTAAGGAGACATTGAAAACATCACCTCCTGCACCATGAGTCAGTTTGAAGAAGAGAATGACAATACTGGAAGTGTCGATGGTGTCGGAGGACTCGGAAGTGCCAATGGCACTGGTGGCATACCCGCTATGACCATCACCAAACAAAGCAATGACGCAGCTTGGGCTGGGTCAAAAGGAGCTCTCCCCTCCCTGGCTAGGGATGCAGGAATTCTTGGCCTGGAAGGATGTATTTCTGTCTTGGACAGCAAAACATGGGCTAGAGAAACTTTCCCTCAATCCACCTCCAGCCACGGCAAGTGATCTTGTGCTTCTTTGTGCATTCAATGCTCTGATCCATGCACTTTCAAATTCCCAAGCCTATGCCTTGCTTCACTTCCGCTTTGGTGGTAATGGCAAAGATCCGTCCGATCCATGTCTATCATCGAAGAGCTGCACAACTACAAAGGTATACTAAAGGGTGAAACCCGTGATATGGTAGCTGTAATACCAACATCATACACACACACACACACACACACACACACACACACACACACACACACACACACACACACACACACAATATCTCCTATAGTAGCTGTTGCATCTACCCAAGTGGCTTTCACACCAATCGGTGACACCAATGTCAGGGGCAGGGGTTTGTCATGTCGCAGCCAGGGACGTGGTGGTGGAAATCAGAGGTGCATCTAGTACAACCAGACTGGACACCTCTGGTGTATGTGTCCTGCACTTCACGGACAGATGATGAAGAGGAGGCAGCAGCAGCTACCTTTGGTCGGTCACATCTGAGCAGTTCATGCATCATGTGCCAGCACACCCGGAGTTCTATGGAAATTCCATGCACTACGTCCCCCCAGATTCAATGACTCATGTGCCAGTGTCAAAGTGGGCTCGATAGGTGTATGACGACACACCAGCACACGCAATTGATGCTCATGCGACGACTCCATTTGTGAACCCTCCAGACACCACAGCAACCCCTTCGCCCGGCGAGCACCTTGG
>SZWC01007068.1:20038-31137 GCA_023375785.1 Penium margaritaceum
TGCGTGTGCGTGTGTGTGTGCGTGTGCGTGTGCATGTACGTATGCGTGTGCATGTGCGTGTGCGTGTGCGTCTGCGTCTGCATCTGTGTCTACGTCTACGTCTGCGTCTGCGTCTGTATCTGCGTCTGCATCTGCGTCTACCTCTGCGTGTGCGCCTGCGTCTACGTGTGCTTGTACCTCTACGTGTGCGTCTGCGTGTGCATCTTCGTGTGCGTGTGCGTGTGCGTCTGCGTGTGCATGTGCGTCTGCGTCTGCGTCTGCATCTGCGTCTGTGTCTGCGTGTGCCTGTGCGTCTGCGTTTGCGTCTGTGTCTGCGTCTGCGTCCGTGTCTGCGTCCGCTTCTGCGTCCGCGTCCGTGTCTACGTCTTTGTCTACGTCTGCGTCTACGTCTGCATCTACATCCACGTCTACGTCCGCGTCTGCGTCTGCGTATGCGTGTGCATGTGCGTGTGCACGTACGTGTGCGTGTCCATGTGCGTCTCTGTCTGCGTCTACGTCAGCATCTGCGTCTGCGTCTGCATTTACGTCTACGTCTGCGTTTGCGTCTGCGTCTACGTCTGCGTCTGTGTCTGTGTCTTCGTCTGCGTCTGCGTCTGCGTCTGTGTCTGCGATTGCATCTGCGTGTGCGTGTGCGTGTGGGTTTGCGTTTGCGTGTGCGTGTGCGTGTGCGTGGGCGTGTGCGTGTGTGTGTGCATGTGCGTGTGCGTGTGCATGTGCGTGTGCGTGTGCGTGTACGTGTGCATGAGCGTGTGCGTGTGCATGTACGCATGCGTGTGCATGTGCGTGTGAGTGTGCGTCTGCGTCTGCGTCTGCGTTTGCGTCTGTGTCTACGTCAACGTCTGCGTCTGCGTTTGTATCTACGGGTGCGTCTGCGTCTACCTCTGTGTGTGCTTCTACGTCTACGTGTGCTTGTGCCTCTACGTGTGTGTCTGCGTGTGCATCTTCGTGTGCGTGTGCGTGTGCGTCTGCGTGTGCATGTGCGTCTGAGTCTGCGTCTGCATCTGCGTCTGCGTCTGCGTGTGCGTCTGCGTCTGCGTTTGCGTCTCTGTCTGCGTCTGCGTCTGTGTCTGCATCTGCGTCTGATTTGCGTCTGCGTCTACGTCTGCATCTACGTCTGCGGCTGCGTCTACGTCTGCGCCTAATTGTGTGTGCGTCTGCGTCTGCGTCTGCGTCTGAGTCTACGTCCGCGTCTACGTCTGCGTCTATGTGTGCGTCTGCGTGTGCGTGTGCGTGTGCGTCTGCGTCTGCGTCTCCGTCTGCATCTGCGTCTACGTCTGCGTCTATGTCTGCGTCTGCGTCTGCGTCCGTGTCTGCGTCTGCGTCAGCATCTCCGTCTGCATCTGCGTCTACGTCTGCGTCTATGTCTGCGTCTGCGTCTGCGTCCGTGTCTGCGTCTGCGTCAGCATCTCCGTCTGCATCTGCGTCTACGTCTGCGTCTATGTCTGCGTCTGCGTCTGCGTCCGTGTCTGCGTCTGCGTCAGCATCTCCGTCTGCATCTGCGTCTACGTCTGCGTCTATGTCTGCGTCTGCGTCTGCGTCCGTGTCTGCGTCTGCGTCAGCATCTCCGTCTGCATCTGCGTCTACGTCTGCGTCTATGTCTGCGTCTGCGTCTGCGTCCGTGTCTGCGTCTGCGTCAGCATCTCCGTCTGCATCTGCGTCTACGTCTGCGTCTATGTCTGCGTCTGCGTCTGCGTCCGTGTCTGCGTCTGCGTCAGCATCTCCGTCTGCATCTGCGTCTACGTCTGCGTCTATGTCTGCGTCTGCGTCTGCGTCCGTGTCTGCGTCTGCGTCAGCATCTCCGTCTGCATCTGCGTCTACGTCTGCGTCTATGTCTGCGTCTGCGTCTGCGTCCGTGTCTGCGTCTGCGTCAGCATCTCCGTCTGCATCTGCGTCTACGTCTGCGTCTATGTCTGCGTCTGCGTCTGCGTCCGTGTCTGCGTCTGCGTCAGCATCTCCGTCTGCATCTGCGTCTACGTCTGCGTCTATGTCTGCGTCTGCGTCTGCGTCCGTGTCTGCGTCTGCGTCAGCATCTCCGTCTGCATCTGCGTCTACGTCTGCGTCTGCGTCTGCGTCTGTGTCTGCGTCTGCGTCTGCGTCTGCGTCTGTGTCTGTGTCTGCGTTTGCGTCTACGTCTACGTCTACGTCCGCGTTTACGTCTACGTCTGCGTCTGCCTCTGCGTCTGCGTCTGCGTCTGCCTCTGCGTCTGCGTCCGCGTCTGCCTCTGCGTCCGCGTCCGTGTCCGTGTCCGCGTCCGCGTCCGCGTCCATGTCCGCGTTCGCATACGCGTCCGCGTCTACGTCAGCGTCCGCGTCTGCGTCCGCGTCCGCGTCTGCGTCCACGTCTGCGTCTATGTCTGCGTCCGCGTTGGCGTCCGCGTCCGCCTCCGCGTCCGCGTCCGCGTCTGCGTCTACGTCCACGTCTGCGTCTACGTCTACATCTGCGTCTGCAACTGCGTCTGCGTCTACGTCTGTGTCTGCGTCTGCGTCCGCGTTGGCATTCGCGTCCGCGATCGCATCCGCGTCCGCGTCCGCGTCTGTGTCCGCGTTCGCGTCAGCGTTCGCGTCCGCGTCTGCATCCGCGTCTGAGTCTGCCTCTGCGTCTGCGTCTGCCTCTGTGTCTGCGTCTGCGTCTACGTGTGCTTCTACCTCTGCGTGTGCGTCTGCGTGTGCTTCTACCTCTGCGTGTGCGTCTGCGTGTGCATCTTTGTGTACGTGTGCGTGTGCGTCTGCGTGTGCGTGTGCGTCTGCGTCTGTGTCTGCGTGTACGTGTGTGTCTGAGTTTGCATCTCTGTCCGCGTCTGCGTCAGCATCTGCGTCTGTGTCTGCGTCTGCGTCTGTGTCTACATCTGCGTCTGCATCTGCGTCTGCGTTTGCGTCTATGTCTGCGTCTAATTGCGTCTGCGTCTGTGTCTGTGTCTGCGTTTGCGTCTGCGTGTGCGTCTGCGTGTGAGTGTGCTTGTACGTGTGTGTGTGCGTGTGCGTTTGTGTCTGCGTCTGCGTTTGCGTCTGCGTCTGCGTCGGCGTATACGTCGGCGTCTACGTCTACGTCTGCGTCTGCGTGTGCGTCTGCGTCTGCGTCTGCGTCTACGTCTGCGTCTGCATCTGCGTCTACGTCTGCGTCTGCGTCTGCATTTTTGTCTGCGTCTGTGTCTGCGTCTGTGTCTGTGTCTACGTGCGCGTCTACGTCTGCGTCTCCGTCTGCGTCTCCGTCTGCGTCTCCGTCTGCGTCTCCGTCTGCGTCTCCGTCTGCGTCTCCGTCTGCGTCTCCGTCTGCGTCTCCGTCTGCGTCTCCGTCTGCGTCTCCGTCTGCGTCTCCGTCTGCGTCTCCGTCTGCGTCTCCGTCTGCGTCTCCGTCTGCGTCTCCGTCTGCGTCTCCGTCTGCGTCTCCGTCTGCGTCTCCGTCTGCGTCTCCGTCTGCGTCTCCGTCTGCGTCTCCGTCTGCGTCTCCGTCTGCGTCTCCGTCTGCGTCTCCGTCTGCGTCTCCGTCTGCGTCTCCGTCTGCGTCTCCGTCTGCGTCTCCGTCTGCGTCTCCGTCTGCGTCTCCGTCTGCGTCTCCGTCTGCGTCTCCGTCTGCGTCTCCGTCTGCGTCTCCGTCTGCGTCTCCGTCTGCGTCTCCGTCTGCGTCTCCGTCTGCGTCTCCGTCTGCGTCTCCGTCTGCGTCTCCGTCTGCGTCTCCGTCTGCGTCTCCGTCTGCGTCTCCGTCTGCGTCTCCGTCTGCGTCTCCGTCTGCGTCTCCGTCTGCGTCTCCGTCTGCGTCTCCGTCTGCGTCTCCGTCTGCGTCTCCGTCTGCGTCTCCGTCTGCGTCTCCGTCTGCGTCTCCGTCTGCGTCTCCGTCTGCGTCTCCGTCTGCGTCTCCGTCTGCGTCTCCGTCTGCGTCTCCGTCTGCGTCTCCGTCTGCGTCTCCGTCTGCGTCTCCGTCTGCGTCTCCGTCTGCGTCTCCGTCTGCGTCTCCGTCTGCGTCTCCGTCTGCGTCTCCGTCTGCGTCTCCGTCTGCGTCTCCGTCTGCGTCTCCGTCTGCGTCTCCGTCTGCGTCTCCGTCTGCGTCTCCGTCTGCGTCTCCGTCTGCGTCTCCGTCTGCGTCTCCGTCTGCGTCTCCGTCTGCGTCTCCGTCTGCGTCTCCGTCTGCGTCTCCGTCTGCGTCTCCGTCTGCGTCTCCGTCTTTGTCTACGTCGGCGTCTGCGTCTGCGTCTACGTCTGCGTCTGCGTCTGATCTGCGTCTGCGTCTGCGTCTGCGTCTACGTCTGCGTTTGCATCTGCGTCTGCGTCTGCGTCTGCGTCTACGTCTACGTCTCTGTCTGCGTCTACGTCTGCATCTGCGTCTGCCTCTGCGTCTGCGTCTGCGTCTGCCTCTGCATCTGCATCTGAGTCTGCCTTTGCGTCCGCGTCCGCGTCCACGTCCGCGTCCGCGTTCGCGTCCGCGTCTGCATCTCCATCCGCGTCTACGTCCGCGTCCGCGTCTGCGTCCGCGTCCGCGTCTGCGTCCGCGTCTGCGTCTGTGTATGCGTCCACGTCCGCGTCCGCGTCCACGTCCGCGTCTGCGTCTGTGTCCGCGTCTGCATCTGCGTCTGCGTGTGCATCTGCGTCTGTGTCTGTGTGTGCGTCTCGGTCTGCGTCTGGGTCTACGTGTGCGTCCGTGTTTACGTCCGCGTTCGCGTCTGCATCCCCGCCTGCGTCTGCGTCTGCGTCTGCGTCTGCATCGTCGTCCACGTCCGCGTCCGCGTCCGCGTCTGCGTCCGCGTCTACGTATGCATCGTCTACGTCTACGTTTGCGTCTGCGTGTGCGTCTGCGTCTACGAAAACGTCTACGTCTGCGTCTGCCTCTGCGTCTGCATATGCCTCTGCCTCTACGTCCTTGTCTACCTCTGCGTCCGCATCCGCGTCCGCGTCCGCATCCGCATCCACTTCCGCATCTGCGTCTTCGTCCGCGTCCGCGTCACCATCCGCATTTGCGTCCGTGTTTGCCTCTGCGTCCGCGTCCGCGTCCGCTTCCGCGTCCGTGTCCGCGTCTGCGTCTGCGTCCGTGTCCGTGTCTGCGTCTGCGTCTCCCTCTGAGTCTGCGTCTGCATCTGCGTCTGCCTCTGCGTCAGCGTCTGCGTCTGCGTCTGCGTCCGCGTCCGCGTCCGCGTCCGCGTCCACGTCCGCATCTGCGTCTCTGTCTGCGTGTGCCTCTGCCTCTGCATGTGCATCTGCGTCTAAGTCTGTGAGTGCCTCTGCATCTGCGTCTGCATCCGCCTCTGCGTCCGCGCTTGCGTCCGTGTCCGCGTCCGCGTCCGCGTCCGCATCCGCATCTGCGTCTGCGTCTGCGTCCGCGTCCACGTCCGCGTCTGCGTCCGTGTCTGTGTCTGCGTTTGCGTCTTCGTCTGCGTCTGCGTCTGCATCTGCATCTGCGTGTGCGTCTGCGCCTACGTCTGCCTCTATGTGTGCCTCTGCGTCTGCGTCCACGTCCGAGTCCGCGTCCGCGTCCGCGTCTGCCTCTGCGTCCACGTCCGCGTCCGCGTCCGCGTCCGCGTCCGCGTCCGCGTCTGCGTCCGCGTCCGCGTCTGCGTTTGCGTCTGCGTCTGCGTCTGCGTCTGCGTTTGCATCTGTGTCTGCATCTGCGTCTGCGTCAGCGTCTACGGCTGCGTCTGCCTCTGCGTCTGCGTCTACGTCTGCGTCTGCGTCCGCGTCCGCGTCTGCGTCCGCGTCCGCGTCCGCGTCCGCGTCCGCGTCCGCGTCCGCGTCCGCGTCCGCGTCCGCGTCCGCGTCCGCGTCCGCGTCCGCGTCCGCGTCCGCGTCCGCGTCCGCGTCCGCGTCCGCGTCCGCGTCCGCGTCCGCGTCCGCGTCCGCGTCCGCGTCCGCGTCCGCGTCCGCGTCCGCGTCCGCGTCCGCGTCCGCGTCCGCGTCCGCGTCCGCGTCCGCGTCCGCGTCCGCGTCCGCGTCCGCGTCCGCGTCCGCGTCCGCGTCCGCGTCCGCGTCCGCGTCCGCGTCCGCGTCCGCGTCCGCGTCCGCGTCCGCGTCCGCGTCTGCGTCCGCGTCTGCGTCCGCGTCAGCGTCCGCGTCCGCGTCCGCGTCTACGTCTGCGTCTGCGTCTGCGTCTACGTCTGCGTCTGCATCTACGTCTGCGTCTGCGTCTGCCTCTACGTGTACCTCTGTCTCTGCGTCCACGTCCAAGTCCGCATCCGCGTCCGCGTCTGCCTCTGCGTCCGCGTCTGTGTCCGCGTCCGCGTCTACGTCCGCGTCCACGTCTGCGTCTGCATCTGCGTCTGCGTCTGCGTCTGCGTCTGCGTCTGCATCTGCGTTTGCGTCAGCATCTACGTCTGCGTCTGCCTCTGCGTCTGCGTCTGCTTCTGCGTCTGCATCCGCGTCCGCGTCCGCGTCCCCGTATGCGTTCGCGTCAGCGTCCGCGTCCGCGTCCGCGTCTGCGTCCGCGGCCGCGTCCGCGTCCGCGTCCCCGTCTGCGTCTGCGTCTGCATCTGCGTCTGCATCTGCGTCTGCTTCTGCGCCCGCTTCCGCTTCCGCGTCTGTGTCCATGCCTGCATCTGCGTTGGCGTCTACGTCTGCGTCCGCGTCCGCGTCTGCGTCTACGTCTGCGTCCGCGTCCGCGTCTTTGTCCGCGTTCGTGTTCGCGTCCGCGTCCGCGTCCGCGTCCGCGTCTGCGTCTGCGTCTGCGTCTGCATCTGCGTCCGCTTGGGCTTCCGCATCTGCGTCTACGTCTGCGTCTACCTCTGCGTCTGCGTCTGCGTCCGTGTCCACGTCCGCGTCTGCATCCGCGTCCGCGTCTGCGTCTGCGTATCCGTCTGCGTCTACGTCTGCGTCTGCCTCTACGTCTGCGTCTGCGTCTACGTCTGCCTCTGCCTCTACGTCTGCGTCTGCGTATGGATCTGCCTCTGCGTCTGCATCTGCGTCCGCGTCCGCATCCACGTCCGCGTTCGCGTCCGCGTCCGCGTCCGCGTACGCATCCGTGTCCACGTCCGCATCCGCGTCTGCGTCCGTGTCTACGTCTGCGTATGCATCCACGTCCGCATCCGCGTCCGCGTCCGTGTCTGCGTCTACGTCCGCGTCTGCGTCTGCGTCTGCGTCTGCGTCTGCGTGTACGTCTGCGTCTGCGTCTACGTCCCCGCCTGCTTCTGCGTCCGTGTCTGCGTCTGTGTCCGCGTCCACGTCCGCGTCCGCGTCTATGTCTGCATCGTCTGCGTCTGCGTCTGCGTTTGCATCTGCATCTACGTCTACGTCTGCATTTGTGTCTACCTCTGCGTCAGCATCTGCCTCTGCGTCTACGTCTACGTCTGCGTCTGCCTCTGCGTCTGCGTCTGCCTCTGCCTCTGCCTTTGCGTCCGCGTCTGCCTCTGCGTCGGCATCTGCGTCCGCATCCGCGTCCGCATCCACTTCCGCATCTGAGTCTGCGTCTGCGTCCGTGTCCCCGTCCGCATTTGCGTCCATGTCTCCCTCTGCGTCCGCGTCCGCGTCCGTGCCGCGTCCACGTCCGCGTCCGCGTCCGTGTCCGCGTCCGCGTCTGCGTCTGCGTCCGCCTCTGAGTTTGCATCTGCATGTGCGTCTGCCTGTGCGTCTACGTCTGCGTCTGCATCTGCGTCTGCGTCTGCGTCCGCGTCCGCATCCGCATCCGCGTCCGCGTCCACGTCCGCATCTGCGTCTGTGTCTGCGTGTGCCTCTGCCTCTGCCTCTCCGTCTACGTCTACGTCTCTGTCTGCCTCTGCGTCTGTGTCTGCGTCCGCGTCCGCGTCCGCGTCTGCGTCCGTGTCCGCGTCCGCGTCCGCGTCCACATCTCCATCTGCGTCTGCGTCTGCGTCTGCGTCCGCGTCCGCGTCCGCGTCCGCGTCTGCGTCTGCGTCTGCGTCTGCGTCTGCGTCTACGTCTACATCTACGTCTGCGTCTGCGTCTGCGACTGCGTCTGCGTCTGCGTCTGCCTCTACCTCTGCATGTGCCTCTGCGTCTGCGTCCACGTCCGAGTCCGCGTCTACGTCCGTGTCTTCGTCTGCGTCCGCGTCCGCATCCGCGTCCGCGTCCGCATCCGCGTCTGCGTCCGCGTTTGCGTCTGCATCTACGTCTGCGTCTGCGTCTGCGTCTGCGAATGCGTCTATGTCTGCATCAGCGTCTGCGTCTGCGTCTATCTCTTTGTCTGCGTCTGTGTCCGTGTCTCGGTCGGCGTCCGCATCCGCGTCCCCGTCCGCGTTCGCGTCAGCGTCCGCGTCCCCGTCCACATGTGCGTCTGCAGCCGCGTCCGCTTCCGCGTCCGCGTCTACGTCTGCGTCTACGTCTACGTCTGTGTCTGCATCTACGTCCGCTTCCGCGTCTGCGTCTGCGTCCGCGTCTGCCCTCGCGTTCGCGTCCGCGTCCGCGTCCGCGTCCGCGTCTGTGTCTGCGTTTGCGTTTGCGTCCGCTTGCGCTTCCGCGTCTGTGTCTGCGTCTGCGTCTGCGTCTGCCTCTGCGTCTGCGTCTGCGTCCGCGTGTGCGTCCATGTCCACGTCCGTGTCCGCGTCCGCGTCCGCGTCTGTGTCTGCATATGCGTCTGCGTCTGCGTTTGCGTCTGCCTCTGCACCTGCGTCTGCGTCTGCGTCTGCCTCTGCCTCAGCGTCTGCGTCTGCATATGCGTTTGCCTCTGCGTTTGCATCTATGTCCGCATACGCGTCCGCGTCCGCGTCCGCGTCCGCGTCCGCGTCCGTGTCCGCGTCCGCGTCCGCGTCCGCATTCGCGTCTGCGTCTGCGTCTGCGTCCGCGTCCGCATCCGCGTCCGCGTCCGCGTCCCTGTATGCGTCCGCGTCCGCGTCTGCGTCTGTGTCTGCATCTGTGTCTGTGTCTGCGTCTGCGTTTGCGTCTGTGTCTACGTCTGCGTCTGCGTCAGCGTCAGCGTCTGCGTGTACGTCTGCCTTTGCGTCTGCGTCTGCGTCTGCGTTTGCATCTGCGTCCGCGTCCCTGTTTGCGTTCGCGTCCGCGTCCGCCTCTGCGTTTGCGTCTGCGTCCGCGTCCGCGTCTGCATCTGCGTCTGTGTCTACGTCTCCGTCTACGTGTGCGTCTGCGTCTGCGTCTGCGTCTACGTCTGCGTCCGCTTCCCCTTCCGCGTCTGTGTCCCCGCCTGCGTCTGCGTTGGCGTCTACGTCTGCGTCCGCGTCCGCGTTTGCGTCCGCGTCTGCATCTACATCCGCGTCCGTGTCCGCGTCTACGTCCGCGTTCGCGTCCACGTCCGCGTTTGCGTCTACGCCTGCGTCTGCATCTGCGTCGGCGTCCGCTTGCGCTTCTGCGTCTGTGTCTGCATCTGCGTCTGCGTCTGCGTCTGCTCTACGTCCGCATCCGCATCCGCGTCCGCGTCCGCGTCCGCGTCTGCGTCTTCGTATGCGTCTGAGTCTGCCTCTGCGTCTGCGCCTGCGTCTGCGTTTGCTGCGTCTGCATCCGCGTCTGCGTCTACGTCCGCTTCCGCTTCCGCGTTTGCGTCTGCGTCTGCGTCTGCGTCTGTGTCTTCGTCTGCGTCCGCGTCCGCGTCCGCGTCTACATCTGAGCTTGCGTCTGCGTCTCCGTCCGCGTCTGCATCCGCGTCCGCGTCCGCGTCTACGTCTGCATCCACGTCTGTGTCTGCGTCTGCGTCTGCGTCTATGTCCGCGTCCGCGTCCGCGTCTGCTTCCGCGTCCGCATCTGCGTCTACATCTACGTCTGCGTCTGCGTCTGCATCAGCATCTGCGTCTGCGTTCGCGTCTGCGTCTGCGTCTGCCTCTGCCTTTGCGTCTGCGTCCGCTTGCGCTTCCGCGTCTGCGTCTGCGTCTGCGTCTGCCTCTGCGTCTGTGTCTGCATCCGCGTTCGCGTCCGCGTCCGCGTCCGCGTCTGCGTCTGCGTATGCGTCTGCGTCTGCATCTGCGTCTGCCTCTACGTCTGCATCTGCGTCTGTGTCTGCCTCTGCCTCTGCGTTTGTGTCTGCATATGCGTCTGCCTCTGCGTCTGCGTCTGCATCCACGTCCGTGTCCGCGTCCGCGTCCGCGTCCGCATCCGTGTCCGCATCCGCGTCCGCGTCCGCATCCGCGTCTGCGTCTGCGTCTACGTCTGCGTCCGCGTCCGCATCTGCGTCCGCGTCTACGTCAACGTCTGCGTCTATATCTGCGTCTACGCCTGCATCCGTGTCTGTGTCTGCGTCTACGTCTGCGTCTGCATCAGCGTCTGCGTCTGTCTCTTCCTCTGCGTCTGCGTCTGCGTCTGCGTCTGCGTCCGCGTCCGCGTCCGCGTCCCCGTCCGCGTTCGCGTTCGCGTCCGCGTTTGCGTCCACGTCTGCATCCAAGGCCGCGTCCGCGTCCGCATCCGCGTCTGCGTCTGCGTCTGCGTCTACGTTTGCGTCTACGTCTGCGTCTGCATCTGCGTCTCCATTTGCGTCTGCGTCCGCTTCCGCTTCTGCGTCTGTGTCCCCGACAGCGTCTGCGTTGGCGTCTAGGTCTGCGTCCGCGTCCGCGTCTGCGTCTCCGTTTGCGTCTACGACCGCGTCCGCGTCCGCGTCTGCATCCGCGTCCGCGTCCGCGTCCGCATCCGTGTCCGCGTCCGCGTCTGCGTCTGCGTCTGCGTCTACGTCTGCGTCCGCTTGCGCTTCTCTATCTGCGTCTACGTCTGCGTCTGCGTCTGCGTCTGCGTCTGCATCTGCGTCCACGTCCGCGTCTGCGTCCCCGTCCGCGTCCGCGTCTGCGTCTGCATATGCGTCTGCGTCTGCATCTGCATCTGCCTCTACGTCTGCGTGCGCGTCTGCGTCTGCCTCTGCGTCTGCGTCTGCGTCCGCGTCTCCATCTGCGTCCGCTTCTGCTTCCGCGTTTGCGTCGGCGTCTACGTCTCCGTCTGCGTCTGCGTCTGCGTCCGCGTCCGCGTCCGCGTCTACATCTGCGCTTGCGTCTGCGTCTGCGTCCGCGTCTGCGTCCGCGTCCGCGTCTGCGTCTGCGTCTGCGTCTGCGTGTGCATGTGCGTCTGCGTCTGCGTCTGCGTCTGTGTCCGCGTCCGCGTCTGCGTCCGCGTCCGCTTCCGCGTCTGCATGTACGTCTACATGTGCATCTGTGTCTGCGTCTGCATCTGCATCTTTGTCTGCGTCCACGTCTGCATCTGCGTCTGCCTCTGCCTCTACGTCTGCGTCTGCGTATGCG
>SZWC01007068.1:31476-42206 GCA_023375785.1 Penium margaritaceum
GTCTGCGTCTGCGTCTGCGTCTGCGTCTGTGTCCGCGTCCGCGTCTGCGTCCGCGTCCGCTTCCGCGTCTGCATGTACGTCTACATGTGCATCTGTGTCTGCGTCTGCATCTGCATCTTTGTCTGCGTCCACGTCTGCATCTGCGTCTGCCTCTGCCTCTACGTCTGCGTCTGCGTATGCGTCTACCTCTGCGTCTGCGTCTACATCCGCGTCCGCATCCGCGTTCGCGTCCGCGTCCGCGTCCGCGTCCGCGTCCGTGTCCGCGTCCACGTCCGCGTCTATGTTTGCGTCCGCGTCTGCGTCTGCGTATGCGTCCACATCCGCGTTCGCGTCCGCGTCCGCGTCTGCGTCTGCGTCTGCATCTGCGTCTGCGTCTGCGTCTGCGTCTACGTCTGCGTCTCCGTCTGCGTGTGGGTCTACGTCTGCGTCTGCGTCTGCGTTTGCGTTCGCGTTTGCGTCCGCGTCCGCGTCTGCGTCCCCGCCTGCGTCTGCGTCTGCGTCTGCGTCTGCGTCCGCGTCCACGTCCGCGTCCACGTCCGCGCCTGCGTTCGTGTCTACATCTGTATTGTCTGCGTCTAGGTCTGCTTCTGCATCTGCATCTGCCTCTACGTCTGTGTCTGCGTCTGCCTCTGCGTCTGCGATTGCCTCTGCCTCTGCGTCTGCGTCCGCGTCAACCTCTACGTCCGCATTTGCGTCCGCGTCCGCGTCCGCGTCCACTTCCGCATCTGCGTCTGCGTGCGCGTCTGCGTCCTCGTCCGCATTTGCGTCCGTGTTTGCCTCTGTGTCCGCGTCTGCGTCCGCGTCCGCATCCGCGTCCGCGTCTGCATCCGCGTCCGCGTCTGCGTCTGCGTCTGCGTCCGCGTCTGCGTCTGCGTCTGCCTCTGAATCTGCGTCTGCGTCTGCGTCTGCCTCTGCGTATGTGTCTACGTTTGCGTCTGCGTCCGCGTCCGCATCAGCGTCCGCGTCCGCGTCCACGTCCGCATCTGCATCTGTGTCTGCGTGTGCCTCTGCCTCTACCTCTGCGTCTGCGTCTACGTTTGTTTCTGCCTCTGCGTTTGCGTCTGCGTCCACGTCCATGTCCGCGTCCACGTCCGCGTCCGCGTCCGTGTCCGCGTCCGCGTCCGCGTCTACATCCGCATCTGCGTCAGCGTCTGCGTCTACGTCTGCGTCTACGTCTGCGTCTTGGTCTACGTCTGCGTCTGCGTCTGCGTCTGCATCAGCGTCTGCGTCTGCGTGCTTATGCATCTGCGTCTGCGTCTGCGTCTACGTCTGCGTCCGCGTCCGCGTCCCCGTCTGCGTTCGCGTCTGCATCCGCGTCCACGTCCGCGTCTGCATTCGCGGCCGCGTTAGCATCCGCATCCGCGTCTGTGTCTACGTCTGTGTCTACGTCTGCGTCTACGACTGCGTCTGTGTCTACGTTTGCGTCTGCGCCTGCGTCTGCATCCGCTTCCGCTTCCGCGTCTGTGTCCCCGCCTGCGTCTGCGTTGGCGTCTACATCTGCGTCCGCGGCCACGTCTGCGTCCTCGTCTGCGTCAACGTCCGCGTTCGCGTCTGCGTCCGCCTCAGCGTCCGCGTCCACGTCCGCGTCCGCGTCCGCGTCTGCGTCTGCGTCTGCGTTTGCGTCCGCTTGCGCTTCCGCGTCTGGGTCTACATTTGCGTCTGCGTCTGTCTTTGCGTCTGCGTCTGCGTTTGCGTCTGCTTCTACGTCTGCGTCTGCGTCTGCGTCTGCGTCTTCCTCTGCGTGTGCCTCTGCGTCTGCATCCACGTCCGAGTCCACGTCCGCGTCCGCATCTACCTCTGCGTCCGCGTCCGCGTTCACGTCCGCGTCCGCGTCCGCGTTTTCGTCCGCGTCCGCGTTTGTGTCTGTGTCTGCGTCTGCGTCTGCGTCTGCGTCTGCGTCAGTCTCTGCGTATGCGTCTGCATTTGCGTCTACGTCCGCGTCCGCGTCCACGTCCCCGTCCGCGTTCGCGTCAGCATCCGCGTCCGCGTCTGCGTCTGCGTCTGCGTCCGCGTCTGTGTCTGCGTCTGCGTCTGCGTCTGCGTATGCGTCCGCGTCTACGTATGCGTCTGCGTCTGCGTCCGCGTCCGCGTCCGCGTCCGTGTCCGCGTCCGCGTCCGCGTCCGTGTCCGCGTCCGCGTCCGCGTCCGTGTCCGCGTCCGCGTCCGCGTCCGTGTCCGCGTCCGCGTCCGCGTCCGTGTCCGCGTCCGCGTCCGCGTCCGTGTCCGCGTCCGCGTCCGCGTCCGTGTCCGCGTCCGCGTCCGCGTCCGTGTCCGCGTCCGCGTCCGCGTCCGTGTCCGCGTCCGCGTCCGCGTCCGTGTCCGCGTCCGCGTCCGCGTCCGTGTCCGCGTCCGCGTCCGCGTCCGTGTCCGCGTCCGCGTCCGCGTCCGTGTCCGCGTCCGCGTCCGCGTCCGTGTCCGCGTCCGCGTCCGCGTCCGTGTCCGCGTCCGCGTCCGCGTCCGTGTCCGCGTCCGCGTCCGCGTCCGTGTCCGCGTCCGCGTCTGCGTCTGCGTCCGCGTCTACGTATGCGTCTGCGTCTGCGTTCGCGTCTGCCTCTGCGTCTGCATCTGCGTCTGCGTCTGCCTCTGCTTCTGCGTTTGCGTCTGCATATGCGTCTGCCTCTGCGTCTGCGTCTGCGTCCACGTCTGCGTCCGCGTCCCCGTCCACGTCCTCATCCGTGTCCGCGTCCGCGTCTGCGTCCGCATCCGCGTCTGCGTCTGCATCTGCGTCTGTGTCCGCATCCGCGTCCGCGTCCGCGTCTGCGTCAGCGTCTGCGTCTACGTCTGCGTCTACGTCTTTGTCTGCGTCTGCGTCTGCCTCTGCGTCTGCGTCAGCGCCTGCGTCTGCGTCTGCCTCTGTGCATGCGTCTGCGTCTGCGTCTGCTACCGCGTCCGCGACCACTTTCCCGTCCGTGTTTGCGTCCGCGTCCGCGTCCGCGTCCACGGCTACATCCGAGGCCGCGTCCGCGTCCGCGTCCACGTCTGCGTCTGCGTCTTCGTCTACGTCTGCGTCTACGTCTGCGTCTGCGTCTGCGTCTGCGTCTGCATCTGCGTCTGCATCCGCTTCCGCTTCCGCGTCTGTGTCCCTGCCTGCGTCTACGTTGGCGTCTACGTCTGCGTCCGCGTCCGCGTCTGCGTCTGCGTTTGCGTCTACGTCCGCGTCCGCGTTTGCGTTCGCGTCCGCGTCCGCGTCCGCGTCCGTGTCCGCGTCCGCGTTTGCGTCTGCGTCTGCGTCTGCATCTACGTCCGCTTGCGCTTTCGCGTCTGCGTCTACGTCTGCGCCTGTTCTGCGTCTGCGTCCGCGTCCGCGTCCACGTACGCGTCCGCGTCCGCGTCCACTTCTGCATCTGCGTATGCGTCTGCGTCTGCGTCTGCATCTGCATGTGCGTCTACGTCTGCCTCTGCGTCTACGTCTGCGTCCGCGTCTCCGTCTCCGTCTGCGTCTGCTTCTGCTTCCGCGTTTGTTTCGGCGTCTACGTCTCTGTCTGCGTCTGCGTCTGCGTCTGCATCCGCGTCCGCGTCCGCGTCTGCATCTACGCTTGCGTCTGCGTCTGCGTCTGCGTCCGCATCTGCGTCCGCCTCCGCATCCGCGTCTGCGTCTGCGTCTGCGTGTGCGTCTGCGTCTGCGTCTGTGTCCGCGTCCGCGTCCGCGTCCGCTTCCGCGTCCGCATCTATGTCTACATGTGCATCTGCGTCTGCGTCTGCATCTGCATCTTCGTCTGCGTCCGCGTCTGCGTCTGCGTCTGCCTCTGCCTTTAAGTCTGCGTCTGCGTATGCGTCTGTCTCTGCGTCTGCGTCTGCATCCGCGTCCGCGTCCGCGTCCACGTCCGCGTCCGCGTCCGCGTCCGCCTCCGCGTCCGTGTCCGCGTCCACGTCCGCGTCCGCGTCCGTGTCCGCGTCCACGTCCGCGTCTACGTCTGCGTCTGCGTCTGCGTCTGCGTATGCGTCCACATCCGCGTCCGCGTTCGCATCCGCGTCTGCGTCTGCGTCCGCATCTGCGTCTGCGTCTGCGTCTGCGTCTATGTCTGCGTCTCCGTCTGCGTGTGCGTCTGCGTCTGCGTCTGCGTCTGCGTCTGCGTCTGCGTCCGCATTTGTGTCCGCGTCCGCGTCTGCGTCCCCGCCTGCGTCTGCGTCCGCGTCTGTGTTTGTGTCCGCGTCCACGTCCGCGTACACGTCCGCGTCTGTGTCCGTGTCTACGTCTGTATCGTCTGCGTCTACCTCTGCGTCTACATCTGCGTCTACGTCTACGTCTGCGTCTGCGTCCGCCTCTGCGTCTGCACCTGCCTCTATGTCTACGTCTGCGTCTGCCTCTACGTCTGCGTCTGCCTCTGCCTCTGCGTTTGTGTCCGCGTCTGCCTCTACGTCTGCATCCGCGTCCGCGTCCGCGTTCGCGTCCACTTCCGCATCTGCGTCTGCATCCGCGTCCGTGTCCCCATCCGCATTTGGGTCCATGTCTGCCTCTGTGTCCGCGTCTGTGTCCGCGTCCGCGTCTGCGTCCGCATCTGCATCCGCGTCCGCGTCTGCGTCTACGTCTGCGTCCGCGTCTACGTCTGCGTCTGCCTCTGAATCTGCGTCTGCGTCTGTGTCTGCCTCTGCGTCTGTGTCTACGTCTCCGTCTGCGTCCGCGTCCGCATCAGCGTCCGCGTATGCGTCCACGTCCGCATCTGCGTCTGTGTCCGCGTGTGCCTCTGCCTCGGCCTCTGCGTCTGCGTCTACGTCTGTGTCTGCCTCTACGTCTTCGTCTACGTCCGCGTCCACGTCCGCGTCCGCGTCCGCGTCCGCGTCCGTGTCCGTGTCCGCGTCCGCGTCTGCATCCGCGTCTGCGTCAGTGTCTGCGTCTACGTCTGTGTCTACGTCTGCGTCTGCGTCTGCGTCTGCGTCTACGTCTACGTCTGTGTCAGCGTCAGCGTCTGCGTCTGCCTATGCGTCTGCGTCTGCGTCTGCGTCTGCGTCCGCGTCCGCGTCCCCGTCCCCGTCTGCGTTCGCATCCGCGTCCGCGTCCGCGTCCGCGTCTGCATCCGCGGCCGCGTCCGCGTCCGCGTCCGCGTCTTCGTCTGCGTCTACGTCTGCGTCTACGTCTGCGTCTGCGTCTGCGTCTGCGTCCACTTCCGCTTCCGCGTCTGTGTCCCCGCCTGCGTCTGCGTTGGCGTCTACGTCTGCGTCTGCGTCCACGTCTGCGTCCGCGTCTGCGTCTACGTCCGCATCCGCGTCCGCGTCTGCGTCCGCATCTGCGTCCGCGTCCACGTCCGCGTCCGCGTCCGCGTCCGCGTCTGCGTCTGCGTCTGCGTCCGCTTGCGCTTCCGCGTCTGCGTCTACATTTGCGTCTCCGTCTGCGTCTACGTCTGCGTCTGCGTCTACGTTTGCGTCTGCGTCTACGTCAGCCTCTGCGTATGCGTCTGCAGTTGCGTCTGTGTCCGCGTCCGCGTCCACGTCCCCGTCCACGTTCGCGTCAGCGTCCGCGTCCGCGTCTGCGTCTGCGTCCGCGGACGCATCAGCGTCCACGTCTGCGTCTGCGTCTGCGTCTGCGTCTGTGTCAACGTCTTCGTCTGCGTACGGTCCGCTTCCGCTTCCGCCTAAGTGTCCCCGCCTGTGTCTGCGTTGGCGTCTACGTCTGCGTCCGCGTCCGCGTCTGCGTCCGCGTCTGCGTCTACGTCCGCGTCCGCGTCCGCATCTGCGTCCGCGTCCGCGTCTGCGTTTGCGTTCGCGTCCGCGTCTACATCCGCGTCTGCGTCTGCGTCTGCTTCTGTGTCTGCGTCTACGTCCGCTTGCGCTTCCGCGTCTGCGTCTGCGTCTGCGTCTGCCTCTGCGTCTGCGTCTGCGTCCGCGTCCGCGTCCGCGTCCGCGTTTGCATCCGCGTCCGCGTTTGCATCCGCGTCCGCATCTGCGTCTGCGTATGTGTCTGCGTCTGCGTCTGCGTCTGCCTTTGCGTCTGCGTCTGCGTCTGCCTTTGCCTCTGCATCTGCGTCTGCGTATGCATCTGCGTCTGCGTTTGCGTCTCCGTCCGCGTCCGCGTTCGCGTACGCGTCCGCTTCCACGTCCGTATCCGCGTCCGCGTCCGCGTCCGCGTCCGCGTCCGCGTCCGCATCTGCGTCTGCGTCTGCGTCTACGTCCGCGTCCGCGTCCGCCACCGCGTCCGCGTCCGCATCCGCGTCCGCGTCCGCGTCCGCGTCTGTGTCTGCGTCTGCATCTGCGTCTGCGTCTGCGTCTGCGTCTACGTCTGCGTCTGCGTCTACGTTTGCGTCTGCGTCCGCTTCCGCTTCCACGTCTGTGTCCCCGCCTGCGTCTACGTTGGCGTATACATCTGCGTCCGCGTCCGCGTCTGCGTCCGCGTCTGCGTCTACGTCCGCGTCCGCGTCCGCGTCTGCGTCCGCATCCGCGTCTACGTCTGCGTTTGCGTCCGCGTCCACATCCGCGTCTGCGTCTGCGTCTGCGTCTGCGTCCGCTTGCGCTTCCGCTTCTACGTCTGCGTCTGCGTCTGCCTCTGCGTCTGCGTCTGCGTTTGCGTCCGCGTCCGCGTCCGCGTCCGTGTCCGCATCCGCGTCTGCGTCTGCGTTTGCGTATGCGTCTGCGTTTGCGTCTGCGTCTGCCTCTGCGTCTGCGTCTGCGTCTGCGTCTGCGTCTGCGTCTGCGTCCGCGTCCGCGTCCGCGTCCGCGTCCGCGTCCGCGTCCGCGTCCGCGTCCGCGTCCGCGTCCGCGTCCGCGTCCGCGTCCGCGTCCGCGTCCGCGTCCGCGTCCGCGTCCGCGTCCGCGTCCGCGTCCGCGTCCGCGTCCGCGTCCGCGTCCGCGTCCGCGTCCGCGTCCGCGTCCGCGTCCGCGTCCGCGTCCGCGTCCGCGTCCGCGTCCGCGTCCGCGTCCGCGTCCGCGTCCGCGTCCGCGTCCGCGTCCGCGTCCGCGTCCGCGTCCGCGTCCGCGTCCGCGTCCGCGTCCGCGTCCGCGTCCGCGTCCGCGTCCGCGTCCGCGTCCGCGTCCGCGTCCGCGTCCGCGTCCGCGTCCGCGTCCGCGTCCGCGTCCGCGTCCGCGTCCGCGTCCGCGTCCGCATCCGCGTCTGCGTCTGCGTTTGCGTATGCGTCTGCGTTTGCGTCTGCGTCTGCCTCTGCGTCTGCGTCTGCGTCTGCGTCTGCGTCTGCGTCTGCCTCTGCCTCTGCCTCTGCGTCTGCGTCTGCGTATGCATCTGCCTCTGCGTTTACGTCTGCGTCCACTTCCGCATCCGTATTCGCGTCCGCGTCCGTGTCCGCATCCGCGTCTGCGTCTGCGTCTGCATCTGCATCCGCGTCCGCGTCCGCGTCCCCGTCCGCGTCCGCGTCTGCGTCCGCATCCGCGTCTGCGTCTGCGTCTGCGTCTGCGTCTACGTCTGCGTCTGGGTATGTGTCTGTGTCTGCGTCAGCGTCTGCCTCAGCGTCTGCCTCTACGTCTGCGTCTGCGTCTACGTTTGCGTCCACGTTCGCGTCCGCGTCCCCGTCCGGGTTCGCGTCCGCGTCCGCGTCTGCATCCGCGTCTGCGTTCGCGGCCGTGTCCGCGTCCGCGTCCGTGTCTGCGTCTGCGTCTGCGTCTGCGTCTGCGTCTACGTCTGCGTCTGCGTCTGCGTTTGCGTCTGCGTCTGCGTCCACTTACGCTTCCGCGTCTGTGTCCCCGCGTGCGTCTGCGTTGGCGTCTTCATCTGCGTCCGCGTCTGCGTCTGCGTCCGCGTCTGCGTCTACGTACGTGTCCGCGTCCGCGTCTTCGTCCGCGTCCGCGTCCGCTTCTGCGTCCGCGGCCGCGTCTGCGTCTGCGTCTACGCCTGCGTCCGCTTGCGCTTCCGCGTCTTCGTCTTCGTCTGCGTCTGCGTCTGCGTCTCCGTCTGTGTCCGCGTCCGCGTCCGCGTCCACGTCCGCATCCGCGTCTACGTCTGCGTATGCGTCTGCGTCTGCATCTGCGTCTGCGTCTGCGTCTGCGTCTACGTCTGTGTCTGCCTCTGTGTCTGCGTCTGCGTCTGCGTCCGCGTTTTGCGTCTGCGTCCGCTTCCGCTTCCGCGTTTGCGTTTGCGTCTGCGTCTCCGTCTACGTCTGCGTCTGCGTCTTCGTCCGCGTCCCCGTCCGCGTCTGCATCTGCGCTTGCGTCTGCGTCTGCGTCCGCGTCTGCGTCCGCGTCCGCGTCCGCGTCTGCGTCTGCGTCTGCGTCTGTGTCTGCGTCTGCTTCTGTGTCCGCGTCCGCGTTGGCGTCCGTGTCTGCGTCCGCGTCCGCATCCGCGTCCGCTTCCGCGTCCGCGTCTGCGTCTACATTTGCGTTTGCGTCTGCGTCTGCATGTGCATCTGCGTCTGCGTCCGCGTCTGCGTGAGCATCTACTTCTGTGTCAACGTGTGTGTGTGCGTGTGCGTGTGTGTGCATGTGCGTGTGCTTGTGCATCTCCATCTACGTCTACGTCTGCGTCTGCGTCTGCCTCTGCGTCCACGTCTGCGTCAACGTCTGCGTCTGTGTCTGCGTCTACGTCTGTGTTTGCGTCTGCGTCTGCGTCTGCGTCTGCGTCTGCGTCTACGTCTTCGTCTGCGTCTGCCTCTGTGTCTGCCTCTGCCTCTGCGTCTGCCTCTGCGTCTGCGTCTGCGTCCGCATCCGCGTCCGCGTCCACGTCCGCGTCTGCGTCCGCGTCCGCGTCCGCGTTTGCGTCCGCATCCACGTCCGCGTCCGCGTCCGCGTGTGCGTCTGCATCTACATCTGCGTCTGCGTCTGCGTCTGTGTCTGCGTCCGCTTCCGCTTCGGTGTCTGCGTTCGCGTCTGCGTCTGCGTTTGCATCTGCGTCAGCGTCCGCGTCTACGTCCACGTCTGCATCCGCCCCTGTGTTTACGTCTGCATCTGTGTCTGCGACCGCGTTCGCGTCTGCGTCGTTGTCTGCGTCTGCGTCTGTGTTTGCCTCTGCGTCTGCGTCTGCATCTGCGTCTGCGTCTGCGTCTGCGTCTACGTCCGCGTCCGCGTCTGCGTCTACGTCTGCGTCTGTGTCTGCGTCTGCGTCTGCGTTTGCATCTGCGTCTGCGTGTGGGTCTGTGTCTGCGCCTACGTCTGCGTATGCGTTTGCATCTGTGTTTCCGTCTACGTCTGCGTCTGCTTCCGCTTCCACATCTGCGTCTGCGTCTGCGTCTATGTCTGCGTCTGTGTCTGCATCTGCGTCCGCATCCGCGTCCGCGTCTACGTCCGCGCCTTCATCTGCGACTCCGTGTGCATCTACGTCCGCATCTGCATCCGCGTCCGCGTCCGCGTCTGCGTCTGCGGCTGTGTCTGTGTCTGCGTCTTCGTCTGTTTCTGCGTCTGCGTCTGCATCCGCGTCCGCGTCCATGTCCGCGTCCGCGTCCGCGTCCGCGTCTACGTCTGCATTTGTGTTTGTGTCTGCGTCTGCATCTACGTCTACGTCCGCGTCTATGTCCGCATCTGCGTCTGTGTGTGCGTGTGCGTGTGCGTGTGTGTGTGCGTGTGCTCCGTTTACGTCTACGTTTGCGTTTGCGTCTACCTCTACGTCAGCGTCTGCGTCTGCGTCTGCGTCTGCGTTTGCGTCTGTGTCTGCGGCTGCATCTGCGTCTGTGTTTGCGTCTGCGTGTGCTTCTCCATCTGCATCTATGTGTGCGTGTGCGTGAGCGTGTGCGTGTGCATGTGCGTGTCCGTGCGTGTGCGTGTGTGCGTGCGTGTGCGTGTGCGTGTGCGTGTGCGTGTGCATGTGCGTGTGCATCTGCGTCTCCGTCAACGTCTGCGTCTGCGTCTGCGTTAGCGTCAATGTCTACGTCTGCGTCTACGTCTGCGTCTATGTCTGCGTCTGCGTCCGCATCTACGTCTGCGTGTGCGTGTGCATGTGCGTGTGTGTGTGCGTGTGTGTGCGTCTCCGTCTGCGTCTTTGTCTGCGTCTGCGTCTGCGTCTACGTCTGCATCTGCGTCTACGTCTGCGTCTACGTCTGCGTCTACGTCTGCGTCTGCGTCTACGTCTGCGTCTATGTCTGCGTTTACGTCTGCGTCTGCGTGTGCGTGTGCATGTGTGTGTGTGTCTGCGTGTGCGTGTGCGTCTGCGTGTGCATCTACGTGTGCGTGAGCGTGTACGTATGCGTGTGTGTGCACGTGTGCTTGTGCGTCTACGTCTGCGTATGCGTGTGCGTCTGCGTCTGCGTCTGCGTCTGCGTCTGCGTCTGCGTCTGTGTCTGGGTCTGCATCTGCGTTTGCATCTGCGTTTGCGTCTGCGTCTGCGTCTGCATCTGCGTCTACGTCCGCGTCCGCGTTTGCGTCCGCGTCTAAGTCCGCGTCCGCGTCCGCGTCCGCGTCCGCGTCCGCGTCTGCGTGTGCGTGTGCATGTGCGTGTGCGTGTGCATGTGCGTGTGCGTGTGCGTGTGCGTGTGCGTGTGCTTGTGCGTATGCGTGTGCTTGTGCGTGTGCGTATGCGTGTGCGTGTGCGTGTGCGTGTACGTTAGCGTCTGTGTCTGCGTCTGCAAGTGCGTTTGCATCTGCGTCTGCGTCAGCTTCTACGTCTACGTCCGCGTCTGCGTCTGCGTCTGCGTCTGCGTCTGCGTCTGCATCTCCGTTTGCGTCTGCCTCTGCGTCTGCGTCTGTGTCTGTGTCTGCGTCTAGATGTACGTCTGCCTCTGCGTGTGCATCTGCGTGTGCGTCTGCGTGTGTGTGTGTGTGCGTCTGCGTCTGCGTCTGCGTGTGCGTCTACGTCTACGTCTGCGTCTGCGTCTGGGTCTGCGTCTGCGTCTGCGTCTGCGTCTACGTCTGCATCTGCGTCT
>SZWC01007068.1:57300-62300 GCA_023375785.1 Penium margaritaceum
ACACACACACACACACACACACACACACACACACACCTGCTTGGGGTGCAACTCGAATGCGGAACACCCCCCTCTCTGTCACGCCCACAAGCGGTAGGGGCAGTAGGAACTGGAACTTGGAGAAGCATGCGGACGAGAAGTAGGTATGGCCGTCGTTGAGGGACTCCACCTGCCGCGTGATGGCGTCATGGAATTGGCGCGACGTGCGCCACCTCTGCGCCGCCCTTACCCGCAGCGATTTGAGGTTGGCCACGACGTTCATGCGGCTCGGCAGGTTTACTGGGTCTGGGGAGTTCATCGCCAAGTTCCTGTTTGTGGGTTGAGGAAGGGGAAAGGGGGGAGACTGCAGCTTCTGCATGACAGGAAATGCCACAACAAGACATAAACGACATGCCATGTCACGGCAACCCACACCCAACACACCACACACAGCATGACGTGGCACAATTCTATGCAAAAACACGACACAACACGACACGACACGACACGACACGACACGACGCGACGCGACGCGTCGCGACGCGACGCGACGCAACACGACACGACACGACACGACACGACACGACACGACACTACACGACACGACACGACACGACACGCCGCGACACGACACGACACGACACGACACGACACGACACGCCACGACATGTCACACCACGCCACACCACGCCATGCCACATGATAAGACATGACACGACACGACCAACACCGCCCAGTTCAACACGACACGCGATACATGACACAACATGCCACACACCATGACATACGCAGCACAAGCAGGCATGAGGCTGCATGGGTGCAGCACATTGCGATGAGACCAGACAAGACACAGTGGAACCATGAAGCGATGCAGCATGGCTACAGTAAGAGTGTTTGAGTGGACATGGGTTACATGACGAGGCAGTCGTGGAAGTTAATGTCGGGACAACATAGCATAGTGCATGAGAACGGAAGGTTTTTCCCAAATGCATGGACATGAGGTGATGCCACGCCGAACTATGCGGCTCAGTTCAGTGTCCCTTCACATTGCAAAGCACCGCAATAGGAACAGTGTGGTATGGCCTGGCTAAGCATGGAGCCATCCAGGGACATGTCAAAACACGGCGCGGCACAACGCAATGCGATATGACCCGAGACAGCGCGGCACTGTGCAGCACATCATGGCACTGCATGTGACATCATGGCACTGCATGTGACATCATGGCGCGACATGACACAAACACAAAACACAACACAACACAACACAACACAACACAACTCGACACAACACGATACGACACGGCATGGCATGGCACAGTAGGGCACACAACAGCACTTTTCTGTTTCTCCTCTTTCTTGGTTTTCAAGGTGGTCCAGACGCAGCTTTGCACAGCAAACCCTGCACAGCCCGCTGCAGCTCAGCACGGCCAGCGAGGCACAGCACGGCATGGCACAACAGCACAGCAGGACATGTCACAACCTGAGCGACTAATCGACATGACATGACATGACATGACATGGCATGACATGACGTGACATGACATGACATGACATGACATGACATGACATGACATGACATGACATGACATGACATGACATGACATGACATGACATGACATAACATGCCAACGCGCAGTAAAGAAGCACAGCTGGAGAAATGAGGATCAGACCGACATCCCAAATGCCAAAATTGCATCGGCANTTTTTGGTTTTCAAGGTGGTCCAGACGCAGCTTTGCACAGCAAACCCGGCACAGCCCGCTGCAGCTCAGCACGGCCAGCGAGGCACAGCACGGCATGGCACAACAGCACAGCAGGACATGTCACAACCTGACACAATGCGAAGCGACTCATCGACATGACATGACATGACATGACATGACATGACATGGCATGGCATGACATGACATGGCATGGCATGACACGACATGACATGACATGACGTGACATGCCATGACTCAACCTGCCGCCACACGGCAATGCCTGCAACATCCCAACCCATCAAGATACGCCATGGCACTGTACAACGACGAATGCATGTCAGAGTACAGCACGTGGCACAGCACGACACTGCAACGCCATGACACAGTACAGCACACAGTGCAAAGTGCCGTCGTGCCACACAACTCCACACACAGCGTGACATGTCCTGCTGTGCTGTTGTGCCGTGCCGTGCGGTGCCTCGCATGACAAAGTGAAAGGCACAGCACGATGTGCAAAGTGCCGTCGTGCCACACAACTCCACACACAGCGTGGGCACAAAGTGCGAGGCACAGCACAACCTGACACAATGCGAAGCGACAAAGTGCCGTCGTGCCACACAACAAAGTGCAAAGTGCTGTCGTGCCACACAACAAAGTGCAAAGTGCCGTCGTGCCACACAAACTCCACACACAGCGTGGGCACGGCACGGTGCATCAAAATCTCATGCAGTACACGGAAAGACAACGCACCACACCTCCTCACACGTTGGCAAGGCACCCACGGTATACCCTCTGACACGACACCACGCAGTGCAACAGCAGCTTGCAGGCGCCCTAAAGCTCACCCCCACACCACACCACCCTACTGCCTCTGGCCAGTGTGTGGGGCAGGGACTACCCCGCACGAACGACACGAGCACATCGTCCCCCAGCTGCCCTTCTCCCAGCCAGCGCACGCACCTGTAGGGGTAGAAGGTGGAGAGGGTGCGGATGACGGTGTCGAGCACGGGCAGGTCCAGCGAGGCGTTGAATCGGAACGAGTCGAGGCACGCGGCCACGAGCGACGGCCGCGCAAACATCCACATGCTGGGCCACGACCGCCGCATGCTCTTCGCCAGCACGGCGCATGCGTCCGCGGACGCCGCGCCCGCGACCCCCCCCGCCATCCCTGACGGGCTTAGGGAGGCGCCCGGGCGGGAGGACGACGAGGAGTCCGTGGGGGTGGGAGAGGGAGGGGGAGAGGAGGTGGAGGAGGAGGAGGAGGAGGAGGTGGAGGAGGGGGGCAAGGGTTGAAGTGATACCACAGGGGTGGGAGGTGAGGGTGGTGGGGGCAGTGGTGCAGAGAGTGGTGGTGCCAACGTTTTCGGGGTGGGAGGCTGAGCGGTTGGCTGCGAGGCGTACGAAGCCGGTGAGAGTGAGAGTGAGGACACCGAGGCAAAAGCGTCGTCTGCCGCAGGTGTCGGTATGGAGAGCTGGACGGCACCCTGAGACAATGGAGGGGAATCCTGGTCAGGTTGTGGAGGTGAAGGGATCGGGGCAACCGGTTGGGAGGTTTTGGAGGAGGGGGTAGTTGAGTTGAGTGGAGGAAAGGGAGAAGGAGGAGGAAGCGCAGGAACTGGAACTGGAGGAGGAAGAGGAAGAGGAGGAGGCGGAGGAGGGGAGGGAGAGACGTTGGAGGGCAGTGTTGGCTCCTGACACACCACGCAAGGTAACACAACTGCGACGACCAAGGCCGTAACAAGCAGCCGTAATGAAAACACACCAGCCGCTCCCGCCGGCCCCGCTGACGCTGGTGCTGCGGCCCCCCTCCTTCTGCCCACTCTAGCCGCTGCCACACACACTTCTCCTGCCGGACCGCTGCATCCAGGCGCGGCATTCCCCGCCGTTGCGATTGCCCTAGCTCCCGTTACTCCTACTCCTGCTCCTGCTGCTGCTGCTGCTGCTGCTGCTGCTGGTTCGACGGCGGAGGCCGCGGCAGCGCAAGGCCGGTGCTGTACGACCGACAGCGCTGCCGAAGATCCGTGTGGTGCGTGGGCCTCGATCAGTGCTGCTGTGCAGACTGTGCTACACCGCTGCGGCGCAACCCACGCTTCGCCGCCGCATTCTTCGCCTTCGGCGTCGCCACCATCGTTGCCGCTGCCGCGACTAGCGCAACCGCCGTTTCCTAAGTCAAGGCGACGGGAGTCGTTCCCGCACGCACTTCCCATTGACGCGCCGGAGACCCTGGCTCTGTCCTTGACACTCGCAAAAGTGCCGGACACAAGGGCGCCGTCCACGGACATTGACGCGGTCTCCGCCCCGGAAGTGTCCGCCCGGACGCGCATTGCCGCCTCCGCCTCCTCACGCAGTGTAACTTGCATCTTCGCCGGTGGCGGAGACGAAGAGCTAGCAACAGTCAGCGGGACGTGGATGAGTGCGTCGCGAAACCTCGAAGCAAGCAACCTCTCTGCGCTTTCGCGAAGCGTTTCAGAGATTCTCTAGTCCCCGCGTTGACGTTGGCGGGAAGGTCGTGGGTCACGCCTGACAGGTGGGCCAGCAGGCAATGTCGCGGCCGTCGAGGCGGTCAGGAAGGGGATTCACAACTTCCCTGGTGCTGCAGATGCTGTTGTTGCTGCTGCAAGCGCTGACGCTGCTGCGGCCAGGGCCCCTGCCTCAGAGCCAGCTACCTTCCGAGTAGGGGCAAGGTGGAACGCCCCGCCCGTGCACCGCCATCTCATAGCAGCTCACCTTGCCTTCTTGCCACGTGCTCGGTTCGCCGGCTCAAAATGCGTCGACTGTCGCTCTTTTGCGAACCCAACAACCGTGTGAAGAGCGTCAGCGCACCCTACCTCGAGGCCACGGGCAGGTCAGGAGTGTCCTGCGCAACCGGACTCGGCAGCGTGAGGGACAGCGGGCCCGGAGGGAGGATGAGCGGAACGGGACTAGGTGCGGAGGGATGGACACCACCCGTACTCGGCAGAGAACGGGTTGAGGAAGGGGCGGCGACTTCAACTCCGGGCGGAGGATCTCGCTACTTTGAACTGCGGCATGTCACTGCATCGTTTCGGCTGTGGTTGCAGAGACGGAACGCCATGGCAGGGACGCCGCACAGTGCTTGCATGGGTTGGCTCACGCACTGTCCTTTCTCGGCCGCAGTGCCGTTGGGCCGCCTTCAGTTCCCGTTGCACGGTACGGAAGGGAGTACGGAAGCCAACGGCTACAGGGTGGCCGTGCATAGGAACGCTTGGGTGAGGTCGCGGTGTTGGCGAGAATCATATTTGCCTGTTCACGCACCCCGGGGGAGGTCCCCGTGCCTGGGAACGCGTGGATAGCGAGTTTG
>SZWC01007068.1:67300-102499 GCA_023375785.1 Penium margaritaceum
GCGTGGGCGAAAGCCCCGAAATTCAAGACTTTGCCTTTACGGCCCGCGGATCGGACACTTTCTCAGACACGTGATCCCTTCCCTTAAGAAGTCCCATTTCGCGCCGCCGCGCCGGTAACGTTCTCAAGGCGTCCACGCGAAATCGCGTTTTTAACAGGCCGTGGCCCTTCTTCTAAACAGGACTATGAGAGATTTCCAAAATACCAAACGATAGCAGAGAGGTAGTTACCAGCGCCCCTATTCCATAAATTAGATACATACATGACAAGTGTTCAGATTCTACATCTTTCTCTGCAACGATTTCTGATTTTGAATGAAGATAACCAACGGACTCTTTATGTGATGACGACGAACCGAGGAGCGTACACAAAGCAACTATACATTCCGAGAAAAAAAGAAATTTCATTTGTGACCTAAATATACAAATACCTAATACTTACGCATGGGTAATTTTTTCCTTTGTTTTACGGATCACCACGCAATAACCTCTTAAGAAGGTTTACGATTGAAGGAGGGGGGTAACCAAGGGAGGGGCAGGTCATTTTACCTTAGCTTGAACGACTTCATAAGAATTATAGTTAAATACAAAAAGATATAAGCATACATAACAAGAGAGACATAGATGTAGAAAAACGTGTATATCTCGAAAAAGAGCAAGTATATAATGAAATGTATATAAAAACATAAACGTAGATATAGATGCACACATAAATATACACATATGTACATATAGATGTGGAAATAGTTAGAGATATACATAAGCATATAATTATAGATGTAGATATATGCAAATAAAGATCAAGGTAAACATATAGGTATAAATATGAATAGATATAGATAAACATAAAGATATAGATATAGATATAGATATTGATATAGATATGGATATAGATATAGATATAGATATAGATGTAGATATAGATATAGATATAAGTATAGATATACAAATATTTATAGATATATGGACATGCTTCTATATCTATATTTATCTATATCTACATTTATATCTATCTCTATAAATATATCTTTATATGTGTATATATCTACATCTATATGTATATCTATATATTTATCTATATATCTTCATCTATATCTATATGCATATCTATATCTATAACTATTTCCATGACAATATGTACCTATATCTATATCTGTATTGATATCTTTATCAATATACATGTTTTTATATCTGCATCCATATATACCTTTTATACATCGAGACCCATACCTATTTCTACATCTATGTTCCTCTTGATATGTATACCGATATCTCTTTGTACCAAGCAATAACTCTTCACGTAGTTGTCTAGGCCAAGGCAAAGTGACCCTTTCTTCTTTGGTGCAAAATTCATCATTGCCTTCCACCGCTCTGAGAAGCAACTTGTCCATCTTCCCCTCCCTTAGTTTCCCCCTCCTCTGGTGTTGCACCTTCTTTAAATGTTGTTGCATGGAGATCCATGAAGAAAATAAAAAAATTGCCCACGCGTAAGCATTAGGTACTCGTGTACGAAGTTTAGAAAACATTTCTCTAATTTTTTTAAATAAATAATTACTTCTTGTATGCCCCTTGTGGCATGTCATTATCACACAAAAAATCCGTTCCTTATCTTCATTCAAAATCGAAAAGCACAGCACACAAAGATAACGAATCCGAAAGTTTGTCATTTATGAATGTAATTTAAGAAATAGGGGTGTTGGTAATAACCTCTCTTCTATCGTAAGGTAATTCACAAACCTTCCATACTCTTGTTTAGACGAAAGACCACGACCCCTTGAAAACACAATTTCATGTGGACGCCTTGAGAACGTGACCCTCAACGCGTCAAGAAACTGGGCCGCTCAAGGAAAAGGGTCACGACTCGAAAAACTTGTCCAAACCGCAAGCCGTAAACACAAAGGCCTACCGCAAAACTAGAAAGGGGCGCTTTTGCATGATGCCATAGCCGAATCACACAAAAAAAGGTTGGGACACTAAATCGACGCTTCTTCCAAAGGGAACCTCCAACGGCCCACGGAGGTGCCCAAACCTTGAGAAAACTTATAACCCCTAGACGTTATGAGTGTAGTTTGACGAAAAAGATTCATAAAAATTTAGGGTATTTCTTAGGCATAAACTGATGATACAAAGATTCATTCCCCAAAAGGTGAAACAAAATACCTAACCTGGTGAATGGGTAAGTGCTTCAGGTTACATATGGGGGAGCAAAATGCAAGCTAGGCAAACCCATCCTCGATGGAACCTCGGGCGCCAAAATCGCCGACACCTAAGTGGAGCTAAGCTAAGCGGATCAAACAGTTAGCAAGATAGTACCTTCCGAATGCGAGCCCAGTGGAAGGGATGTTTTGCCTTGAACGTCTTTAAAACAAAAAATTAAGGGAGCCAAAAAAGGCGAGTATGAGGGCCCACAATTCAACAAATAAGAACTCAAAATTGTATTGATTTTTTTTTTCAAAATAACTCTCAACAACCCATGCAAAACACTAGAATTCTTAGTTTTACTACAATTCTTGAATCAATATAGTTTTTCTTCAAAATTATTACTATTATCTATGACAATAATCTTTCGAATAATGAAAATTAGTGTGAAAAGAACCAACCTCATGCCTTCCCTAACAACCACGATCATGAAGAAACGATGAGTGCCCCACCTAACTAACACAAACAATCCTTACCTTTTCCAAAGAAGTACCATCATTACATTACAATGAATAAAAAATAATCATCCAAGAAATGACAAACAAAAAACCTATAAACTTCAAAATTCCACTACTTCCACACAACAAAAATATCTCAATGAAAGGTATCAACATGTTTGGTAATGTGAGTACAGTTTCAATGACAAATATTCAGACATATCTAACTTCATAAAATGTATTCAATAATTCTTTCAATTTTTCAAATCATATTATTAAACAATTGCATCAGTATATTCTGAACAAACATTTAATAAATCTAAAGTTTATCTTTGATATCAATATTTCAAATATGAAACACTCTCACATCTAGAAATACAAAAATAATGAACCTTTCCATCATTTAGTTTATGCTTACAGAAAAGAACCACATGTAAAGCACTCCTTTAAACCCGTAATAAAGATTGTGATTCATGTCTTTCATGCATGAATTCTCAGTTATACTACAAATTTTCAAATACAAGGTAATTAAAATCCATGGAAACCTCATATTCTACATACCACTTCAAAACATACATCTCATGGAACAATATATGGATAAGGCAACTAGAAATTGTACATGTATTCATATTTCCATATTGCAATGAAACCATAAGTCAACACTTAAAAATGATTTTCCACTCAGAAGAAACACATGTTTCATGCAATTGAAATCTTCAATGACAAATATTTCATTTTTATGGGTTATAATCGTGTTCAAAACATTATTTATGTCACATAAGTAACAATTGTCAAGACTTTTGGAATGTGGTTGAATAGAGATTTTAATCTAGAAGGGGAATGCATTGATGTTGAAATCTGAAGTATCTATACGAATTTGTGGGTCACATGGACAAGTGTTTGAAGAGTTCCCTAAACCACCTGAAGGGGTGGAGACACAAGTGCAAAGTTCTGGACCCACAAAGCGCCCACCTTAAAAACCTTGAGACTAAGTCTAGAAACCAAACGTGGAGTAGGCTGCTTGCAAGGGCACTAGAATGTAGTGAAGAAGGCATAGGCTTTCTAAGAGGTGCGTCCTTAGGCACAAGCTTGTCGTGTGGGAGGTTAAAGCTTGCAACTGCAAAATTTAGAGCCATTAAAAAAGAATCTCACGATGAATTAAGGTGTGTCAACGTATCATTGATCTCTTGAGGCATAATGGACTACATGGACAGAGCGTGTTAAGTAAGCCAAGGAGGGCCCGTATATGCCCAATGGTGTTTAGATGACGCACTCTTTTTTTATTGTGCTCCTCTGATGCGCTCATACTAAGCAAGCATACAGACATTAAAGTGTGCTGTAGTAGTGAATTTTCGCTCTAAGGATATAAACTCCATTTTTTGTGTGTGAGACGGGCCCTACCCTCATACAAATGCCCCATGCAATGACCCCTCCCCACATGAGTTAAGGTTGATTTCTTTTACAAAACTAAATCATGCACTTAATGCATAATCAGTGTATCATTGTGTGGGTAACGAGCACAATACCCTTGAACACTAGCCCCACGCATTGGACTCCCACATTGGAGTCTGATCCAAGGTTTCCCATAGGACAAAATCAAACACTCTGTACGTGATAAGCATATTTTTGTGTGGAAAAAGATCGCATTGCCCTCCTACACTACCCCCACGCACTGGACCCTCTGCCATAGGTGTAGGGGTCCAAGGTTGTATACAAGATGAAAAAACAAACTAAGAGCGTGCTAAGTGTGCCTTTATATGGGGAACGAGCACACTACCCTCATACACTATCCCCCCACATTAGAACCCCCGTGTAGGACTGGGGGCCCGAGGTTCCATGTAAGATAGAATCATCTACTAAGTGTGTGGTTGATGTATTTCTATGTGGGTAACAAGCACACTCCCTCATATGCTAGACCCACGTATTTCAATCCACCCAATAGGAGTGAGGGTTCAGAGATACATACAAGACAAAATCACGCATAGAATGCGTGATTAGTGTATTTGTGTGTGGGAACTAGCGCATTGTCCTCATACATTAGTCCCACACACTCGACCCCCTCATCGAAGTGGGGGTCCAAGGTTGCATACAAGACAACATCATGCACTAAGTGCATGATTAGTGTATTTCTATGTGGGAAACGAGCACACTACCCTTATACCCTACCTCCATGCACTAGAACCACACATAAGAGTGGTGATAAAAGGTTGCACATAGGACACAATCATGCATTGAGTGCAAAATTAGTATATTTTTGTGTGGAAACAAGCGCATTGCCCTAATACACTAGCCCCACACAATACAATCCACCTATAGGTTTGGGGGTCTAAGGTTCCATATAAGATGAAATCACACACAGAGTGCGTGATAAGTGTATACTTTTGTGGGCAGCAAGCGCACTACCCTTATCCACTAGCCCCATGCATTCGACCCCGCAATAAGAGTGGGGGTCCAAGGTTCCATGTAAGAAAAAATCATGCATTGAATGTGTGATTAGTGTATTTTTGTGTTGGTAAGGAGCACACTGCCCTCGCAAACCAACGCCACGCACTATACCCTCCCCCATAGGAATGAGAGTCTAAGGTTGAATGTAAGATAAAATCACACACTCAGTGTGTGATTACCGTATTCATGTGTGAGAAACAAGCGAATTGTCTTCATACACTAGCCCAACGCATGCAACCCCCTTATAGGATTGGGGGTCCAAGATTGCATAAAAGAAATAAGCATGCGCTAAGTGCGTGATTAATGCACTTTTGTGTGGGGAACGAGTGCACTCTCCTCGTACACTTGCCCCACTCAGTGGACCCCGCCCCATAAGAGTGGGAGTTCCACGTTACATGAAACACAAGATCATAAATTGACTGATGTATTTTCTTGTATGTAACGAGTGCTTGGCCCTCATACACCAGCCACATGCTTTAAACCCCTAAAGAGGAGTGGGGGTCAAAAGTTGTACATAAGACAAAATCATGCACAGAGTGCATGATTAGTTTTTTGTGTGGGAAAGTGCGCAATATCATCATACACCAGTCCCACGCACTAGATCCCCATATGAGAGTGAGGGTCCAAGGCTGCATATCAGACAACATTACGCATGAATTGCGTGATAAGTGTAATTTCCTATGGGGAACAAGCGCACTACCCTCATACACTAGCTCCATGCACCGGACCCCCATTGAAGGGTGGGGGTCTAAGGCTCAATACAGGACAAAAACATGCACAAAATGCACGATTAGCATTTTTTGAATGGGAAACAAGCATACTACCCTCATACACTAGCTCCACACACTTAAACCCCTCATAGGAGTGAGTTGTATCCAAAATGAAAACACGCATAGAGTGCATTGTTAATGAATTTTTGTGTGCAAAACGAGCAAACTACCTACATAAACTAACCCCATGCACTCTTTTGCCCATGAAAGTGGGGGTCCAAGATTGCCCTTACGACAATATCATGCACAGAGTCCATGATTCGTGACTTTAAGGAGAAAATGCGCATTCCCCTCCTACACTAGCCCCAGGCACTAGACCCCCCCCCCATTGGAGAGGGGTTCCAAGGTTGTACACAAAGGAGAAGCACGTAATAAATGCGTGATTTGTGTGATTTTATGTGGGGAAAGAGCCCACGACATTCATCCATTAACCCCACGCACTGCATTCCCCGCCCTCGCTTGGAGTGGGGGTCCAACGTTACATATATGAAAAAACCATGTACTGATGTGCCATTAGAATTCTTCTATTGAACAAACAAGCACACTACCCTCATACACTTATCCCACGCATTAACATCCACACCATGGGATTCAAGTTTTAATGTTGTATAAAGGATAAAATCACATACTACATGAGGGAGTTTTGTACACTAGTTTTGGTCGATCCCGGCCATCAATCCTGGGTAAATCAAAACAATTATCAAACCTTGCTCTTTGAATGAAGCAAAAGACATCACCTACCCTGTTCTATTTGGATGAGATTAACCATAAAGTAGAAATTAGCTCCTAATAATCACTCAAATCTTAAAATGTTTTCTTTCTCAAAATGGGAAATTGGAATGTATAAAAAAAGAACTTAGGCCAATGATTTTTACTAAACTTTCCTTACTCACTGTCAATTTTTGGTTCTTTTTTTACCATTTATCAACACTTATTAGAATGAAAATGACATCAATGAATAGATTAATCTTTGGTTGGTTAGGTATTTTTGTCATAAATCTCATTTTTTATGGTCAAAATGGTAAAAATACTCAAGAATAATGTTCTTTCATTATGAATAACAATACAACGGAACAAATAGATTAAATTTAAGCAAAACAATTATATTGTAGTGACCGAGCATTTTAACCATGAAAATGGTCAGTATGTATTTCTTGTGCAATTGTGTACTTGAGGTTCAAGATTCCAGGAACCAGAGTCTGGACAAGTATAATAGGCTAATGTATTGTTTGACTCTAGCCTAAGAAACATCCTTAAGGGATTCGAGGTGAAATAAGTGCCACAAATGAAAATCTCTTTGCCTTGATCGTTGGCCACTAGGGTCCTGTTTCCATGTCATAGTGCCATGTGGAACGATACAATTTACGATGCACGTTCACAAAAATTCCCTCTGACAACTATGTCTGTTTCTGGTACAGTTTATCTTAAGCAAAATCGCTGAGGCAACCATTTGCTTTCTCTCCTTAAACTACACTTCTGATTTCCTACATTTTAAGGTTCAAAAGATAGTCACAAAACAACCCAATGTTGTTACATTAGCTTACAAACCAAAGCTTCCGCAAGAAAAAGATGGTGGCACTCCAAAACACTTGGACGTCAAATCTGGACATCTACAAAGACTATTATTGATCGATGCAATTTACAGTAAAAAAAAGGTTAAAACCGTTCTTCCAAATGCTGACTGATCAGCAAAGAGTGAAAGAGGTCAAACGCCACCGCCGCAGGCAAGAACGAGCCAAGAGCTTGACACCGTATAGCTGCAAAACACCCCTACGCACAAGCGAGGTTGCACCACAGAGAGCCATAGAGGCCAAGGCCAACAACCCGAGCTCGACAGGCCGAGCTTGACAAGTTAAGCCCAAAACATCACAACAACGTGACGAATGGGGAGCGATCCTCCACATCCCCCTCACAATGGGTCAACGGCCTAAAGGGAAGGAGAGGGGACATTCTCCCTCCTTCCCCCTTTCTGATTTGGGTCGACTTTCCAAAAGGGAGGAGAGGGGATGTCCTTCCCCTCCCCCTCTACCTCACACGGCCCGACTATCCAAGGAGGAGACGCACATAAACTAGCTACCCCACCGCCTCCCTCCTCTGCCCCGATGGCATCAAAGGGGAGGAAAGGGATGTACGCCCTCCCCCTCCTCTACATGGTGCCAATCGCGCCAAAAGGAAAGAAAGGGATGGGAGTCCCTCCACCCTCCAAAAGTGCTGACAATGGTAAAGGGGAGGATAGGGATGGACTCCCACCCTTCCCCCTTCCAATGGCATCAACATCGCCAACGGGGAGAAGACGAACAAAAGTCCGTCTTCCCCACCCTCTTCCATGGCGCTAACAATGCCAAAGGGGGATAGTGAGGGAAGATTCCCCTCCCCCCTCCCCTCATCCATGGCTTGGATGCAGCCAAAGGGGGTGGGTGAGGGAAGAGTCCCCACCCCTCCATGGCATCCTCTACACCAAGAGGAATTGAGGGGAGCGTCCCCTCCCCTCCCCCCTCCCTTCATCCATGGGGAAGGTGAGGAGACATACCTCTCATGCCTCCCCTCTCCTCCAAGCCGACTGTCCAAGGTGGAGAAGAGGAGATGATCTCTCCTCCCCCATCCTTCTCATGACGGCAAACAACCTAAGGGGAGGCAAGGAGGTGGACTTCCAAATCCCCCCCCTTCATCTGTGCAAAGTGCCTCACAAGGAAGGAGGGAAGAAAGTTTCCTCCCTCCTTCCCTCTCCGGCGACGCAATGACTCCGCACACCAATCGCTGGCCTTACCTATACAAGTGAAATCTTATTAACGTGTGCGTGTAGCGCAGTTGGTGGCCAAACACCTATGATGTCAGAGGCCATTGAACCAGATGAGGAGGAAACCACTTTTCCTTTTATTCTCCAAAACACTTCATGCTTTCATACTCGGTTGGTTCTACACAATCAAGAGGGAAAGTCTGCATTTGGTGTCCATTTTGGACGTTGAAAAAATAGTTTGAAGTTAAGTCTTAGAAGTAACATTTTCAAATCTTTATGTGCCACCAACACTAGAGGCAAGGACGACGTCCTCGGTTCGACCGAAAGTGTAACCTTGTTAGCGGAAGGTTCATTGCTATGAAAATGCATGGAGCTCATTCTTAACTCCTAAATGTATTGAGAAGTTCTCAATCATTTTTGTTTAATATCTTTGTATGCATGGAAAAGGGGAAGACAGGCAGTTTTCCTAACACACAACCAAGGGACGATTGGAGCCTTCCGAGCATCAAGTAGAAAAGTGGAAACTCAACGTGAACTTTTTTTTATCATTTTTCATGAATTCTCAAGTTGATGAATTCAACGTCAACCATGTTAGAAAAGAATGAAACGATGAAAACATATGCGTTCAAAACCCAAGTGTGTGGTCAAGTTGATCATGGGTTCTAGCGAAGCAATCTAAGCGCTCAAGTTGAGATCTCCCAAAATTCAAATGTCCTAGTTTTTGTTTTCTTTTCCATTCCAAACCCAAAAAAAGAAAAAATAGACAACTTTACATTACTTATACAGAACTCACTTATAAATGTTTCAAAGTCAAAATTTTAGCACCAATTGTGCATTAATGCTTCTGGTTGCACCTCAAAGTTTAAGCTAGTTTGTAGACAAACTCCAAAGGGTGACCATTAAAAGCCACGACAATGCTCAATGTGGGTCGCACGAGCCTTAAACAGCTTTGTTTACGTAAAATGATAGTTACATCGTACAGCGCACTGCAAAACCACAATGGTGACGTCCATCACGATGAATTCTTGATTAAAATTTGTGTAAATAGCACCGAACATGTTGCAACCACTCAACGACTCTCTTACATGCCATGATGTTATGAAATGTGGAGCACGAACAAAACAAGCATCGTTACACAATTCCACGGGTGTCAACCACATCATCAACGTAAGTGCGGATTGCATGGCCAACAACAGCACACGTATTCGCAGTAGAAATTATGGAGGTTTCAAACACACCACTCAAAAAGTGCCAACTCCACTTGGATATCAAAATCATCCATGATGTTAATTTCGAATGCACTGCAAATGGCCTGTAAAGATGTGACAAAAACAAATAATGATTTAACATCCACGTCGGTGCCAATTGCAGAAAGGATACGAAATAAGTCATTTGTGCTTTAATTTTTGTTATGAGGAATATGTGAGTACCAATCGTATTGAACACACACACGATAGTGAAAATCCCCAATCTAGGGCCAATCCCACAAAATTAACAAGTGTCAATCACACATGGAACATGACCAGCATTAGAGATGAAATTGTAGCATTCATGTGAGTACCAAATGCAATATTGCCAAAAACATTTAATGTATGACCTAGGATACGTTGGTTAAACTATTGAAACGAGTGTCAAATACGTTGTTGTCTTGAACGTTTATTCCACGATGGAAAATATTGGCGGGTTGAACTTTTGTCATGGTGTCAAATGCACCAGTGATGCAAGTGTCGAATGCGCTACGAACATGAGTTCTGATAAAGCTAGTCATGCTAGTGTAAATGATACAAAACATGTGATAAGATGCCAACACCAAGGATAACATGGATGTTGATTGCATCTCGTTGTACCAACAAGTAAGAACTAGCCAACTCATTGCCTTGACATGCTTCCACACAAAAGCATACAATCTATGCACAAAACTGGCTAAATGGACAAGTGGGTGGAGCACATTGTTTCAAGCGCTTGAATATGTTGTCCAACATTTGCAAGGCATCTTGACAACATCGAGGATTGTCAAAGTGTCCAATTTCTCAAATAGAGAATCAACATGCATGGTTAAAAAGACTCAAAGACAGTTGAGGTGATCATATCTATGCTTGAGCACCGTAACAAAACCACAATGGTCTCATTCGTCCTGACTTAAGGATTGATAAAGGTTGAAAAGTTTGCCCTGCAGATAGTAGTATGTGAAGTCACTTCCAAAGTAGGTACATTGATGAATCACGTGTGATGATGATGATTTCCTCAAGTTTGGACCATGCTAAAGGCGGAAAAAACCCTTCGTGTCCATTAATGGAACATGCTACAAAACCCCAGTCGGTTAAGCGCCAATTCCATAATATGCACCGCTTGCATGATCGCAAGGGGTCAATGCGCATGATTGAGTACAAATGACAAACAATGTTTCAATGGATCATGGAATATGCAAGTTTTGCCATTGTAATTGAGTAACGTGATGTTATGAACACAGCAAGCATGGAAAACATGCACAACATACACAAAAACCTTATCCACCACGTGTTGGTGCGTCGAACACAACACCTAGTTATGAATACGTTTGACGAGTGAATGATCACAATGCTTTGACATTTGAACAAGGTGATGATATCAATTGGTGATTTGGATAAAAATGGCAACCCCATTGCACCAAACAAGTGGTTTGTGGACATAGGATGTGTGCTACAACATTCACACATCCCATTGCAATACAATTTTCAAAGAAAAATGCCATTTTTTCATGACTTAATCCCTGTCATGGACATGCCATGAGATGTTAAACACGTGCTATGTGAGGACGCCAACTTCAATCCTTGGGGATAATCATCACATTTCCTGTATATAGTGTGTAGTAGATGCATCAGTCCCTTTCAAAAGTTCTAGCATTATAGGTTATGGTCGATGCAAACATAGGTCCACGATTGAACAAGTCAAGGACTACATGAATCTGAATAAACCATTGACATCATATCACTCAATGAGTAATGGATACAAATCGTGGTACCCAACCGTTACAAAAAATAAAAAGGTAGAGGAGTGTACCAATAACCCTCTTCAAAAGATAAGAACAATTTTCTGTAAGGCTTCCATGTTCCCCACAAAGTGGTGGAGCCTGTTCTATGGGTCCTCTACTGTTCATGACGTTATATTGCGGTGGTCAAAGACTGTAAAAGTTCACTCTCTATCGAATGACAAGATCACCTGAATGTCAAACATGAACCATTTTTAGGGTGACATCTTTATTCTTTCATCAGTCAGCAAGTGAAGGTGTCAAAGAAATTGATTAACAAAAACATGTGAAATGATAACGATGACATGAATTCATTCACAGTTTGGTGAAAATCCATTCCGGAGAAAATGCACCACACTTGTTTTCTACTAATGGTGCTTTAGAGAACCATGATGATGTCATAGATTCCTATAACCAACTATGACATTGTTTGGATCACGTCATGGTCTATGTTCTGAACTCAAAGTTTGTGACAGTCGAGATGATCTATAAGCCGATGGCTTTAAGCTAACCGTGTGTTAGCACCTATATCTTTGTGGTTCGACCGACAAAATAACGAGTCACTATCAACATTGAGGGAAAACAATGACTAGCGTGTTGTAACTCAATTTTGATGTAAGGACTCTTCAAGATGGACCTTCATAAAGAGTACTTCTCATCAAATTCTTTTAGTTTGTACAGAAACATATCAAAGTTAAAAGCATCATGACACGATACAACTGTTGTGTACGTCACACTCTTCAAATATTATGTGGATAGATTTTGATCATACTCAAGCCATGGTGTACCAATGGCTATCCACTTTATTGTAACAAAACCAACCTTGAGAGAGATCATAATGATTACGTTCTATTCAAAACATGCTTCACTGACCTGAAAGTTCATGATGAAGTGACTCCAACCCCTTATTTTTGCAGATGGATTCATTTCTGTACATTGCCTAATGCAATTACAATACCCAGGTGATCTTTAAATTCAAATTTGATGTTTTGGAGAGTAGTTAAAATTGTACCATTTTTTGTTCAACAAAATGAACGCAACATTTAAATAATTATACATGTATTTGTTCAAAGTTCAGGTGCAAGGGTATAAATTGTCTTCTTGTGATCCTGGGTTGAACCAGCCATGGCTATTGGTGAGCCCATTTTACTTGCATGTTTTTAGTGTGGGTGTTTTGGCGTGTGTGCGAGATCAACTCAGGCAATCAGCATTGTCAGCTTCGTCACGAGTGAGAGATAGACAGAGCAAGAGTGAGAGATGGACGTGCGCTTGTACAAGGTGTGTCAGTGATGTCAGCGCTTTGAGCTATGTCATCTTTACGAGCGCAATCTGTAGTGAGTGCTTTCATCAATGACAATGCAGCAAGCCCTCGCTTGACGTTGAGTAACCGTTCAACAAAATTAAGGATCAAGAAAAATATTAACCTGGAACTTATACAAGTTTAACGAGTAAGTTCAACCTAAATTGATGAATGAGGAACATGTAAATAATCTGAAAGGCAAAAACTGTTCGAAGTTAAGGAACACATAATTGCAAAAATTCGTACCTACAAATTCAAGACTCACTAGGGTATGTTTTGCATGTTATTTCAGTAGAATATACAATTGTGATGGTTTCTCACGTTTCTTTGATGAGGGGGATACCCTCAACAACTTCCTTGGATACGGCATGTGAAAAACACTACATGAAGTACAACTGCCGTATATACACAATAGGAGATAGTAAAGCAACACAGAATGATGCAACTTGGAAAACATAATCCATTAACGCGATCTCAAATGTAACCCTTGAGCACGAAGACATCATTGTAAGTAGATCTAAAAACTAGTTGTTCCAGATCACTAGATGTGATGTTACAATCTCAAATGTAACCCTCAAGTGTTCCATCACAATCACATGGAATTGACACCTCAAAGTTGTTGTTCCAACTTCTACCACAATGATTCTGATCAAGGTACAACCATTTGGTGAACTCCATATGATGAACACTTCATTCGTGGATAGAATCCATGGTCGTTAATATCTATTCTCAGCTAACCTGGTTAAACGCAATTTTCTTTGGACCAAAACATGAGCGACAACATATGGTACCCATTTAAAAAAAATGAGGAGATGATGGTTGAAACCAAGATCATCTAGGTCGAAGCATTGTTGCGTCTAATGAAAATTGTTGACAACTATTGCACGTGCCAGTCGACAAATGCCTCTTCCATTTAAGATTATTACAATATTTGAAAGGAAAAACCAAGTCTTGAGATCTTTATGCCTCCCACCCCTAAGGAACTGCTAGCATGCAAGTTACATGGGCTTGAGGGAGCTTGGTTGAGTTCAACCAACCAACCCACAAGTGCTGAAAGAGGTTAAGTAGACTTTTGCATGGTCATGAATACGTGGTTGCAAACTAAGAGGACCAATGTTTGACCCTTTGATTACAATTGGGAGGAGTGAAGCATTAATTTTTTCATCGCGACACTCCTTTCACCTAAAATCCGGCCACGGATATTTTTCAAGCTATACTCAATTCAGACACTAATTTGTTATACTTTTCTCGACTTTGGCTCCTTGAAACTTCAGCCTCAAATACACAAAGTAGCCGAGAAGATTTTAACAACCATTTTCAATAGTGAGAACAGTCCGTACAATACATTGCTACCTCTTTGCTTTGAACATTTCCTGTTTGTTTTTACTGATGGAGGTTTTATCATTGTGTACTTCATGATGCAAACCATGCAAAAAGAAGAGCAAACAAGATCACACATGTGAACTCTTGTCATCCGCAACACCATTGCATCACGTTCACGCAAAATCAACCACACATCTATGGTTTGAGTGATTATTGAAATTTGCGTACAATATTTGGTGTTGATTGCATGATTCCTTGGTTTAACAAGATGAGACACGTACAATCCTTGTACGTTCTCAACAAGTGTTGACGAATCATCACCGAAGACTTCTCACACGTGTGTACCGGTGGCATGGTCGATGCCCATTGGGATGAACATTGTCAAAAATGACATGCCAGTTTGGAAGAAAGTACATAGGATACATTTTGCCACATTCCATATGGTACGTGATGAGCAAGCCATTATGGTGACACTTCCTCCCATTTTGCAAGGAGCGTCCCTACAACTAATCAACCGGGCATTCCCGTGAAAACTATCCAGGTCCATACAATACTTCCCATGTCATTCGGTCATTATCTCTTCCAAGGGTTTATTGCCAAGGTGGTAACTCTCGGTAACATGTTTCCATGTGGCAGTGCCACATGGAACGATAGGGTTTTAAGATGCATGTTTGAAAAATGCCCTATAACAAGTATGTCTGTTTGTGGCACGGTTCGCCTCAGCCAAAATGGCTGAGGCAACCATTCAATCGCTCTCCTTGGACTCCAATTTCTGAGGGCCTACGTTTTGGGGTTCAAATGTTAGTCGTAAAACAGCCCACTACTCTTACATACATCTTTAATCAACTAACAAAGAATATGCTTCAAAACAACTTTTCAAAAAAAATAGAAGCTCAACAATTTTATTGCATTTGAACCATCCTCAAACCCTACCAATAAATACACTAGGGGCTTTATTTTTGCGCGAGCTCTTATTAAGCCCCAGAGTAGAGAGTCCTACTAGGTTCCCTTTTGATGCATGCAGTGTTTCATTCCCTGATTCAAAAGTGTCTCAGAACTCTGTGAGGAAATTCACACAAACCTCCATATAGGGGCTTTTGATCTTTCTCTTATGTCTAATGATGTGAGCATATTGTCGCTCGATGGCATGCAGCGTCAACCTAGCATGTACATTTGGATACACCTAAACGTTTTGCATTCTCACAAGATGTAGCATTCATATAGACGCAAAAGTTCCCAAAGAAGAATTTTCATTGTTAATGTGGGAAACATGGATATTACAATAGATATGAAGACTTCTTAGGATGTATGGTCACTCCCCTAGTTACTTATTCAAGCAATATTGTGATCGATTCTTTACTATTTTACGATTTCAAGAGCATGGAAAACCTTCAAATTGTTACCTCCATTTCAAATGAATTGTAAAATAGAAAGCAATGGCTTACGTTTTTCTCTTTTGGTCGATTTAGAGCCTCTCTAAATTATAATGATTGTCAATCTAAATGATAATGTAATGTCTTACTTATTCATGCACTAACAACATACATGGTGGTCGACGAGGTAAACCTTCATGTGTATGAATATCCTTCAATGCATACGCTAGGAGGTATTTTTCATCTTTGTTTCTCAAAGAGGTATTCTCAATGTGGTTTTCAAATGAGGTGATGAATTTGATTGAGAGATTTTTTCATAATGAGTGGATTTAAAATTATCAGAGTGCTCACGAGGTGCTTTCTTCGTGAAAGGCAACTTATGTGCTCAAACTATTTAAATGGTTTCGGGTTAAGTTGTAAACTAGGTGGATAATGTTGTCAATCCCCAATCATTTTCATCTTGGTGAGCTTCAAGACCTTGCATTTTGCCATCGTGAGCCTCTCAAACAAGAAATGGGCGGCCTTCCCTTATGGAAAGAAAATTTGGTCAATGGTAAGTGGTTGAAGAGTTTGAAATGCTAGAGTGAAAGAAATCCCTTTTGTGGATTTCTTTCTACTTCAAGTAAGTGCAAGGGGTGAGCATTTGGGCCAAAAGTATTCCTATGATTGCATATTGATTAAGCTTTATATGGACTCTATTAAAAGAGAAAATGACAAAACAACACATAATTTGAACTAGCACGCAAACATTGCAACCTTCTTCCATGAGCATGTCATCGTGGCTCTTACCTCAAGGTAGCATGCATGGGTGGCCTTCTCTTAGAACGAGCATGTAAGATCCCCCCTAATGTAGCATTTACAACCTACTACCCTATAAAAATGGGTCGTTGCAGAATAGAATATAAATCAAATACTCCATTGTAAGGGGTGTTAATTTATATGCCTTCCATTCCATTTTTTATGGCTAAACTAACTTCTCCTTGAAATCATCTCTTTTTTAAGACAAAAGGTTTCTAGAAGACAAGTATACTTTTTTGTTATCTTTAAAAAATGGATGTTGCCTCATTTATAAACTGAATTTTGTTTTTTCTTTCATTCAAATATGTTGTGATTTCTTTAAGAAATCTTATTTCCAGAAGAAGAATTATAAATGTGAGAGCATGGGCGATTTGCTTTGATTTAAGGAAGAATAAAAATAGAATGGAGTGAATTCATGTGAGAGTCTTGTGTCTTGTTCAATGAAAATCTAAGGTAATGATAGATGTTATAATTATTAATGAAGATGGGAATTTTTTGAGGAAATAGACGGGCTAAAAGATAATTAAGAAGTTGTGTGGATGATGTTGCAAATCCTTTGGTGGGGTGTTTTTGTGCATGCTATTCAGCTAGATTCGATTTTGTACCCTACTACTCCTTTTATTCGATATAAACTGTTCTTAGCATGGTTAAAACTCGTCAAAAAATTTCCTTATTTCGAATTCAAGACGTCGTGTAATTAATTACAAAATCAAAAAACCGAACTAAAAGTTTCACCACAGGGGACGTGTGGCAACGTTGCTTGGTCCAAACACAAATGCCTGTTCTTTGTATTTCCTTATCCATGCTGCTTGTGCAAATCACACTAGAAGAGTCAAGCATCGATGTAGTCGTTCGACGATTCAGAAGACAACACTCACGATTCCCAACAGTGGAAGGCATAAATGCACTGATTGGTCGGCCATGTTACCGACCAAGCACTGTCTTTCTACCATTAGAATTGCAAATGTATGAATTGGATCGTTCAAACTGCCAAACGACTATAGCAAAGACTTTTGCTTGGTATTCAATTCTTGCTTATTATCAAAAGAAAAAATCAAATGGCCCCATTTTCGAATATGAAGTTTCATTAGGCATTCTTATAATTTCATTAAGGATATAGCAAAATAAGTACAAAGACATTTTTCCCTGATTGCATAAATTATGCTTAATCCCATTCGTTGAATATCAAGTGCACTAGAGTATGGTGCTAATTTCCCTATCTACTTAACTAAGGGGCCAATTTTTTCACTTTGGATTCAAGAGGGAGACACATATGTATTATTTTTTTTAGGAGGCGAGACTGTTGTGTTCTCATGGGTGCATGATTTTTGGTCTATTCTTGTTAGAAATGGAAATAGTTTTCTATCTGTCTCGCAACGTTATGAGTTACTCGATTCTGGGTGTTTGAAAACTCTATTTTCTTCGTTGAAAGGATTTTTATCCCCATTTTCTTTGTGTTTTGATTGTTTATTCCCATACGATTCAACTTCATTACTCTGATCTCAGGATGTCCTATAGTCGTAGTGTCGGTGACGAGGTGCCTTGTTCGGTACATGATCATTGTCCAAACATTTCAATTTTGCGATGTTAGTGGAATCTCTCAATGTAAAGTTGTTATTAGTATCAAACATTTTTATGAGGTAAAGGTGTCCTTCAAAAGATGCGGGGGGGTGGGCGGATACATTGTACAACATCATTTGGGGAGGGGGGTTGAAAAACAAACACGCAATAAATTCAAAAAGCACACCTAATGATAGGAGTATTTTTCACCTGTTTCTTAGGTTGTTGTCTGGAAACTAGAAAAAATACTTGAAATACCTTAAACAATGCAATACCAAAATGGGGTATATTGTGATGTTATAATGTATCCCTTATGTCGGGGTATATTTTAATGAAAAAATCTACTCTGTGGGCCATTTAGGGGTCTCTTGTTATTAAAAAGAGTTCAGGCGAGGGTTCTGATAACGAAAAAATGAGGTACAGGGCGACTTGTACCCAAATGTTCAGCGACGGGGGGGCAGGTTTGTGAACCTGGGTTATCTGGATATTTTCTTCCTTGCTGTCTCATTCGGTTGCCCAAGAATCCTCGATGAGTTCTCGACGTTAAGCCATTGTCCTTAATGTACTCTGATTCAATTTATTACCCAAACGGCCACCTCCACGTCATTCCTCCCTTTCAGCAACTGTGGCATCGCTTTCGCGAGGATAGCCGTCGCAGCGGCAACGGTTATGGGACACCGTCACCGACAACAGGGGACAAGCACGACGAAGAAAGTCAAGTTGACCGGCTCAGGATGTGGGCCGTCATTCAAGTTGGCCGTGGACACAACCGCCGACATCTCCGCTGAACCTCTTTTTGAGAGCTGCAACTGCATCCCGAACACGCTTTAGTGTCACATCGTGCATTCGTCGCGAATTGCCAGATTTTGGCGCCCGTCCTAGCGCTCCTTTGCTCAAGCCGCAAGAGTCCTTGGTGTCAGACTGGGTGCAGCTTCCAAAGCCGATCGTTCCTGCTACCTTTTCTTCATGGTCGTTACCGACTGGTGCTATGAGACTACTTGATCACCAAAGGAATCCGACTTCTTACCCCGGAGACTCGGAAAAACATTAAGGATTAAATGTAACATCAAATCATTCAAAAATAAATTAAAATTACCATTCATAATTTAAATAATTATTTCATTATTTCCTATGGATGGTCCTTTCGTGACTACAATTTCCATAGCGTTTCTATTGGTCAAGGTCCCACATGGGGGCTTCTAGAAAAAAAATCAGAAATTAAACATAATTTTTTTATCCCTTTATGAATTTATTGGTTCTATTTCACTTTATCTTTAGTCAACAATGATGGTGCCGAGAGAAAATAACTTCATGTTGCACTATTGAGCCCACGGTGTGCGTTATTCTACTCCTTATAGTGCATTCTATTGCGATGGAACCTTGTTTTCCAATTATTTTACTTAAGTTATTTTCTATTCTTTTAATCAACGTGAACATCTCTACATCCTTCGTTACTTCCATGCTGCAAAGATTACGTTGACTTTGTGTGGGAACCATGGGCGTATGCTAAAATCGAAGCCTATCTGCTAAAATCTTGTGAAACATGGACAGTCGGAGCATTACATGAATGTTTTCCTCGTACAAGGGGCTAGCATGCTTGAACTTAACATACGGATGCACTCCATAACTCGGTTCGTGAAAACTATCATGTCCATGCTGTATGTTTCAACAAACAGCCCATGCATCGGCTGAACACCTGGTTCACACATCCTCCCACATGAGATATTTCCCTCGTTGTCTCTAATCTCAAATCGCCTCGAACGGTGCATATTGGTCACCCAACAATTATATGCCGGCCTAGACTCCTTATCACGTGGAATAGTTACCCGATGAGTTTTCCCACCTCCGGGTGTCTTTTTATGTTGGTTTGGCTTGAGCCCAGAAGCCACGGTCGTGGTTTAAAGAAGCCTATTGGGTTGGCTACCGAGAATATGGTGTCCAACAATTTCCCAACTTGCCATTCACATATTGGCACTTCCCCTTCCCACCAAGCTTGCGACGTACACCCTCTCGTACTACCTCGACTATAAATTTTCATCGTGCCATGTGGCATAACCTGCACATCTCACACGGGTTTTCTACCATGGATTCACAAGTAACTGATCACGTAGCGCTGGGTCCGCGCCATGTGGCTTGAATGGGTCAGCATATTGGAAGGATTGGAAGATGAGTGTTATGCTGAGCGGAACATGGGTAGTTCGCAAGGATGAGGTGCATGACAAAAGACAACTCGAGATCCCCCAATCGTACTTTTTGAGGGCTTTCACCCACCCTTGGATCCGCCAATCGTAAGGTTGGCGCCGAGGTGAGCGTTTTTCCAGTAGTTAAATGCTTCTTGTTCAATGTCCCTCCAATTCTACTCCAAAGTTTTCCAGGTGCGATCGGAGAGAGGTGCTGGAAACCAGGCATAATCCTTCACCAATCGACGGTAGTATTTGCATAAACCCAAAAATACCCAGACGTCCCAGACATTTGTGGGCGTCGGCCAATTAGTGACCGCATCCACCTTTTTTGGGTCAATAGTGTCAATGTGCCGGATAGCAACGGTCCGCAAAACAGGCTCCGAGATGGGAGGCCGCCAACCGCTTTTGGTGCTCTCCAACGAGGGATCCATACTTTAGGTCCGTTCAGTTTGCAACCTCACGATGTCTCCATGAAGGTCTTCAGTGTCTACCCTTTGTTGGACACCATGCGAGGAGTCTCAAAGGCAAGAACTGAAAATCGATGCATGCAAGGTACAAGCCTTTGTACGTAGAGAGCTTTCTAATGCTTCTGCTCGCTCTGGCTACGTATGGGCCAACCTCAACCTACACTCATACTTGGCGCGTCCTGAGACATCCAAGTGTCATCCTCAAGGCAGGCTCTACTAAGTTTCCTAGAAGCATCCTGTCCCATTGTAGGCCACAAATAAAACTATGGCTGTCACGGGGTTTGAACCCGCGACTCATGAGCTTTGGTGCCTGTTTCAACTAGGCCACAAAGGTGTGTTTCCCATTATGATCTTCAAGGGGCATACCCATTATGGACTGTGCATTCCTAGCCTATCTCAGAACAGACCAAGGGGGCGTACTCCATAGAGCATTGCATGCCTTGTCTATTTGTGCAGCTAGCCAGCTAGCCAGTGGACAAGGTGCATATCATTCAACAGCTATCTCCCTTGCATCTCTGTCCATCTGTCATTCACTGGGCTCCATCAATGCCTTATGGCTCATCCTTCCTCTGCCACACTCCTCATGCCAAAACCACGAATGTCTGTATAGTGTGAGTCGCTCTCCAATGACTTGGTCACGAAGTCAACAAGCGTGCTCTTAGTTCCGTAGTGCTGCAAGTCCACCATGTTTCTTTATGACCAGGTCATGTGATGAGTGGTAACGTATGTTGATGTTCTTCGTTCGCCGGAAGATGATCTCGTCCTCACCCATCGATATGGCGTTCATGTTGTCCACGTGTGTGACCTTGGCGTCCTTTTGTGGCATATTCATTTGCCAAGCAAGCTGCATAACCACCGAGTCTCCTTTCACAACTCAAACAGAGCAACCTATTCTACCTCAACCATGGATACGGAAACACAATCCTTCTTCCTACTGGCCCATGCGACGGGAGAGCCATTCAATATGCACACGTATCTAGAGGTGGATCTGTGGTTGTCAAGGTTTTCTCCCCAGTCGATATCGGTGTAGCACTTCAGGCGAAGGGGGTCCGTACGTTCTTAACCTTCATGGACGAGGCCCGTGTGACACGTATTGTATAAGTAGTGCAAGATGCGCTTGAGTGCCTGCCAATGTTGTGGCCCTGTGTTGGCCACAAACTTGCTCACCTTTCCCATAGCATAGCAGATTTCCGAACGAGTTCCTACCATGGCGTATATCATGCTACCTAGTGCGGACTGGCAGGGGATGTCGTGCATCTCCCTTCATTCTGCTTCGTTGCTTGGCGACATGGAGGCCTTCAGCTTTGTATCGGTTGTTGGGGTGCCAACAAGTATGCAGTCTTCCATGTGGTAGGGCTTCATTACCTCGCCAATGCATTTGGTTTGGTTGAGTTCGATGGTGCCTGCCGCTCGGTTGGGGTGGATGGCGATCCCAAGGTAGTACTCGAGAGGACCCATGTCCTTCAGTTTGAACCTTTCGCTAAGGCCAGACTTTAGCTCATCCATCAGCTCGACCGAAGACGAGCACGTGATCAGATCATCCACAGATAGTGCAACAAGCATCAGCACTCTCCCATCATGCTGCACGTACATGCTCAGGTCATTAGAGCAATGGGCGAAGGAGAGACCGGTCATGAAACCATCCATATCTTTATACCACATCCTCGGGGCATGTTTGAGCGTGTAGAGTGCTTTTACCAACTTGCACACCTTGCCCTTGGGAGCTTTGATTCCTTCGGGCACCTCCATTAGCACTTCCTCGTCGAGCTTCCCGTAAAGGAAAACAGTTGTGGTGTCCATCTCGTGTATCTCCAGGTTCTATGCGGTTGCAATGGCAAGGAGAGAGAGGATGGACGCAAAGGTAAGGATGGGCGTGAACGTCTCATCGTACTCCGAGCCCGGGCGTTGGGAAAACCCCTTAGCCACTATCCTTGCCTTGAACGTTTTGATTCTGCCATCTTGCTTCTTCTTCACTCTGAGGACCCACCTGGGTCCCACCACGTGGGCCTTGTCGTGTCTATCCACCAGTACCCATGTGCGGTTCTCATCAATGGACGCAACCTCGCTGTCCACTACCTCCTTCCACTCGGTCACATTCGGACCATTCATCACCTCCATAATTGTGGATGGCTCTCTCTAAGCCATGCAAAACCAGATAAGGCCGGTCCAATCATCCTCATATCACAAGGGTACTTTCCTTGGTCGCAAACTACTTCGGGCTGCTAGTGTAGCTCCCTGCTTTGGTGCTGGTGGTACCATAGGTGGTGGTGTGTTGTTGTCATCGTCGGAAGAGTTGACAGACTCCAAGTCAGACTTGGAAGTCCCGGACGCCTCGGTATCGGCGTCCATGTCAGATGCCGCATCATCCTATGCACTTGCATATCCATTCCCACAACTTGCTTGCAAAGCGAGCTAGTTGTCGGGTGCTTGGTATCCGGACTCGAGCAACACTATCCACTCTCCCATCTTGGGAGCAAAGATTGGGTCCAACAGCTTTCCCTTTCCAAGGGTGCGTTTGTCGAACTCGACGATGCGGCTCCTCACGAGCTTGCCTGCTGCCTGGTCCCAAAGCCAACAGGCTTTGTGTGATGTGTTGTACCCAACCATGAAGCACTTCTTGGAATGCGTATCGAGCTTGCCTCCACCTTCTCCCGACTGGATCTTCGCCTATGCAGTTGACCCGAACACCTTGAGATGAGAGGCGTTGGTTTTCTTCCGCGACCATGCTTCATGTGGGGTCTTCAACTACTTGTCCTAATCCTTTCCATGCTTTCATAAGGCGGTTGCTTGTATGAGTTTCAAGAGGTGGCAGGCCATTGTCGATGCTTCAGCCCCAAATTGAGGTGGAAGTTTGGCGTCGCAGAGCATGCTTCGTACCATGCGGACCAGAGTCTGGTTCATCCTCTCAGCCACGCCATTGCTTTGGGGGTTGCAAGGGGTGCTTTCATCGTAGCGGATGCCATGATGCTTGAGCCAAGGCTTGCATGCCTCATACTCAACCCCGTTGTCACTTTGGAGTGTCTTCACCTTCTTGGACGTTTGCCGCACTACCATGGCGACAAACTCTAGAAGCTTCTCCTTGACCTCTCCCTTGGTTTTGAGGAAGTAGATCCACAACTTGCGGTTGTGGTCATCGATGAAGGTCAGGAAGTACGTGCTTCCCCCATTAGACGTGGTGCGGAAGGGTCCACACACGTCACTGTTGATCAGGTCTAAGACATCCTCTACTCGTTGACCTCTTCTCCCAAACGGCTTCTTTTTTTACTTCACTTGGAGGCATGGTTCAGACAATGTAGACCCTTCTCCATGCCTCATGGCGCACCTTCCAATCCACAGACCACCTCTTGCTCTTGCATCTTCTACAGCGTGCTGTTGGCCACGGGGCCAAATCGCCGGTGCCATAGCTCAGCGTCAATGTCCTTGGTTCATGTGGCGGCCGTAACTGTTGCCGACGGTGCATCCTCTGGCTTCGGTGCCAGTCTCGCTGGCACGTGCTAGTCCCTTATCCGACGCCTTGGTGACTTTGGTTCGAAGCACGTGGAGGCCGTCGACTATTGGAACTTGAAGCATGAGGTTCTCTTTGGTGTACACACTCTTGATGTCCTTTTTTTTAGGGCCACAGCTTCCTTGTTGGTGAACACCACGGTCATGTTGTTGCCGATGATTTATGATACTAACAGCAGGTTTGTTGTGAAGGCGGGCATGTACATCACCTTTTGCAGATTGACCGCCTCCTCAGCACCGTTCATGTTGAACATAATCACCTTGTCCCCTTCGCCCATGGCTTGGACGAAACCGTCATTTGCACACTTGATACGCATGTCAGATTCGACCATGGAGACAAATCCTCCCTTCTCTTTTGAGGAGTAGTGGTTGGTTCCCAAAGGGCGATTGCCTCAGGCCTAAGGAGTGCTACCCCCTTTATGGGAAACCTTTCAGCCATCATGTGGGTGAGCTCCTTCTTCACCTTCCCACCCCTGTTCCCACCTTCCTTCTTCGGACTACAGCAGTCCCTAGCCCAGTGCCCAGCCTTGCCACAATTGTGAGAGTTTCTGGGCTTCTTGGAACCATTCCCACCACCATTGCCTTTTCCTCCAGCACCACCGCTTCCGCTGTTGCCATGACCGGAGCAGGAGCTTGCACCTTGTCCACTGAAGCAACAGGCATAAGCTGAAATACTTGCCTTGCTACCACTATGTCGCATGGACTCATTGCGGACGTGTTCGGCGACAGCCTCGTACGACAGATCTGCTTCCTTCCATCGACCAAATACGCTGATCAAGGGCCCCTAGCTTTCCGGCAGCGCAATCAGAAAGATCATGGCACGCGTGTTGGAGTCAATTTTCCATTCCATTTGCTGGACCTCTTGCAGCACGTTGTCGAACGATTGCAAAAATGCCAGTCTTGATTCTCCTTCGCTCACCCTCATCGACATCAACCTTTGGAAGATGAAGAGTCGGGTTGCTAGGGCGTTTGATTGATGCACTCATGATAGCTTTGTGTAGGGCTTGGCGGCCGACGTGCATCTTGTGATGTGAGAGTGTTGAGTCTCATTGATGGACGTCACAAGTATTGCGAGAGCCACGTTGTTCTTTGTTGTTCATGCTGCAAGGTCAGCCACATGCGTAGCCACTGCCGCATCGGCGGGTGCTGTCCCAGTCCCTTTTAGGATGTCAAGGTAGCCACGTACATTCATGACAATCTCAAACTGCCATTTCCATAAGGGAAAGCCTGTCTCCATGGATTTGGACATTCCTGCCTCGAGGTGGGCTTAGGTCGGATCAACCGTTTGTTGCGGTTGCTTGTCTTGCTTGTCTTCACTTCTACTCTGCTTTGTTGAAGCCGATGAGGCTACTAACTACGATCGTAGTTGGTTTCGTTGCATACACTTCTTACCGTTGATTGCCTAAGGAGAGGGTGCCATTGTGAGAAAATAGACGCGGGGTTGTACCACCTTCTAAAAGAGGTAGAGCTTTCTCCTGTTGGGACTCCAGGGTCTTATCCAACATCGACAGAGATATTCTTTTTCCCCTAGTCTGCCACGTGCGCACACCCTACACGAAGAAGCCAATGGAAAAGATGGAGCAGATTAGAGCCATCCAATCTTTGTGTCTCTGTTGAACCCGTGTGCCTTGCAAGACAACGCACGAGTCGGTCTTGGAAGCATGCCTTATAACCAAATTTGTGGGCCCATAACCCTTTGTCAATGCACCGGATAGCAATGGTCTACAAAACGGGTCCCAACATGGGAGGCCGCCGACCGCTCTTGGTATTGCAACCAAGATAACATATCACCCTAGAACGAGGATCCACACTTCAGGTTCATTCAGTTTACAACCTCATGAAATCCGCATGAAGGTCTTTACTTTCTACCATCGGGTGGAAACTCTACGAGGAGTCTCAAAGACAAGAACTGTACATGGATGCATTTAGGGTCCTGGCTCTTACACTTGCAGAGCTTTTCTAATACTTCTGTATGAAGTGGCTCCGCAAGAGCCAACCTCAACACACAGTCCTAATTCATGCAACCTGAGACCGCTAGGTGTCATCCTCAAGGCAGGCTCTAGTAATCTTCCTAGAAGCTTTTGTTCTCATTTTGGGCCACAAAATAAATTGTGGCTGTCACGGTGTTCGAATCCGCGACCCATGAGCTCCGGGGGCTGTTCTAACTAGGCCACAAATGTGTATTGCCTATGATGATATACAGGGGACATACCCATTACAGGATGTGCAATCCTGGCCTAACTCAAAACAGACCAAGGGGATGTGCTCCATAGAGCAGTGCATACCTTGTCTGTCAGTGCATCCAGCAAGCTAGCCAGTGGACAAGGTGCATATTTTTCAACATATAGTGACCTGTCCGTCGCCGATGATATGGCCCAGAGACTTGATCAAACGGTGATCAAAGTTGCACTTGAAGAGTTTTCCATGAAACTTCTCTTTTTGCAAAACCTTGAAAAATTCCGGAGATGTCCATTGTGCTCCTCTAGGGTACAGTTGTACACCAGGCTGTCGTCGAGATACACGATGACAAAGTCACCAAGGTACGAGCAAAAAATATTGTTCATCACCGTCATAAATTTTGCGAAGGTATTTGTGAGTCCAAATGGCATAACAATGAACTCAAAGTGCCCGTATCTAATTTGGAATGTCGTCTTCTAAATGCCCTTACCAGATACGCAGATCTGAAGATAGCCATTGCGTAAGTCAATTTAGCTGAGAATTCGTGTCCCACGGAGTTGGTAAAAACATTCATCTGCTAGTAGAAGGGGTTTGCAGTTCTTTGTTGTGATGTTGTGCAATGCTTGGCATACCACGCACATCAAAATTTCTTGTGTTTTCTTTTTCGTGATAAGTGCTGGTGTTGCATAGGGTGACGTTTATGGGATATACCCCTGACCAAGCATCTCATCCAAACCTTTTTTAGTTCGGTCAACTCGTGATCCCTCATCCAATGGGTCCCTTTCACTGTCGCTCTTTGTCCGGCTTCAAGTCTATCTGGTAGTTGATGTTGCGTTGCGACGGTAACTCTCAGGGTATTTTGTTGGGAAAAACTCCTTCAAGCTCCTCAATGAGCTCCGCAAACTCTTGTGGTATGGCTGTGAACCTCTCGGTTGTTGATTCTGTAGACGTTGCTTTGGCAGTTGCGATTTCTCCCACTTCTCCTACTTCCACGCGGACTAGACACGCTCGAGCTCCAAATTTCATGTATCGCTTGACCACGTTCAGGGATATCGGTTGGTGTATTGTGTCTGTCACAACTTCCTCTGTTATTTCCACTTCTGCTGCTTCCCGTGAGTGCCACTATGTTGTGGGTCGCTCAACTAGAGGTAGGTGCCACCTTTTACCATTGATGCCGACGTAGACTGGTTTGCTACTCTAGTCGGCCTGTGGATTCTGCCGGTATGGGAATTCTTCCCCGATGATGATTTGTGGCTGCTCATTGGGCAAGTCCTCTTGACCGTTACGCCGTGCAGATGTCTAATTCGCATCAAGAGTTGTTCAAGAAGTCGACGAATCTGTAGTCGTCCACCGATGGTTTTTCTTTCAAAACTTCTGTTTCGGTCTACAAACCCTGCTTCCAAACGATGTCGTTACTGGCAAATATGTGAGAAGCTCCTCCATCTGGTGTTGGTGGTACCGTTCTATGACTTTTACAACCCCTTGTTTGCACTTGTAGCAGTATCGCCGGTTCGTCGTCCTGGTACCCTTCATCATACTTTGAGATCTCAAGAACCCTCGTCTACGGCGATGTGAGCCGCTCATATGGGCAATCGGTCTGTGTAAAAATTTCAGACATGCCAGGAGCCTCGTTATCTAATCCTACCGTTTCCTGACTCCTCATCCTCTTTCTGTGACTTCCCCCCTTTTTTGGCTTGTTGTTGCCGCTTTCCGCAGTCGTGTGAAAAATGATCCGGCTTTTTGCAATTCCAATAGAGCAATTGGTGGTGTTGATCGATGGTGTCGATCTCCATCGGAGACGAGGTTTCCGTTATCTGTGACTTCCCTCTGCCACAACAAGGATCATGGCTTTAGGGTCGCCATCCGTTGCATTCTTGCATCCGAGCGTTGTAGTCCGAGATATTGATGTGGTTGGTTGCGACGACCATCTGTAGACGATCATCTTGGATGGCAAAAATGGCGATTGGTTGCCGAATATCTCGCTTGAGGCCGTTGCTGTAGTAAAAACATAGTTTATTGGAGCGAGGTCACTACTGGTGATGATTGTGTGGAAATTTCAATTGTATTCTGCTACACTAGAATGTTGAGGCAAACATTGGAGTCAGTATACCGTGTATCTGACTTCTTGTTCAGCTTCGCAAAGTGAGTGAGTGTAGCGCGTGCAAAGTCACTCCACGTTTCTAATGGCGTGAGTGAGTTGTGCCACGTCAAATTCATCTACTCAAGAGGTAATACCCATGTGGTTGACAATGTGAGTGGTCGCGATAGCCGTTGATGCAGCTCCGCCGGTCTCTTACTGCCGCCGGAACACCAACTTTATGTCGTGCCACGCAAAAGCGAGGCCGCGAGGTCAATTTTGTTTTTTTGTTGTTGACCCCAACATCGGTGAAGCACACACAAAAAATCGTCAACCTCATCTTGACTGTCCCTCCCTTGGAGTTTGCGAGATCAAACGGCTCAGAGAGTGCTGGTCAAACTTGGGGTTCACTGAAGAGTTGCAAACTTCTCTTAATGAGCACTGCTTTTTGTGCACGAGAAATTCAAAGCTCCTCCATTGCTGCGTTGAGCTCTTGGAGCAGATGGGTGTTGAGGCTATTGAGTCTTGACAATCTCTGGTACAGGTCTTTGTTGATCCACGCTTGTCGGCCGGTGCCTCCCATCGTGCCAGGTGTCGCCCCCATGGGTTACAACGAGGGCAGAGGGTTTGCCGAGACCCGAGTGGTCCATCATCGTACTGGCCGTCGTGTTCGTCGATGCTGCACCATTTGTAACGAAAGTTTTTGCTGTCACCTGGGTTGCCTAGAGGGCATTGTTGTTCACGTGTTGTTGATCCGCCATCGTTGGAGTACTTGACGTGGACTGCTGCTTGTTGCCGGGTGCACTCACTCTGTTCAATGTTTTGATAGTGCGGTCTGTGATGTTTTGAGCGGTGGAGATGCATTGAGGACCCGTACAAGGTTGTATTCAGGTAATTCATGTGTCTTTTACCCCTCCAGCGCTGATGCGCTCGGATACCAAGTGTCTTGCCAAGCGGAACGTAGCTGGTTCATATGGATGAGGTGCGGGACAAAAGCTGATTTGGGGTTTTGAGACAAATGGATCGTTTGTGTTAAGCAGCAAGTGTACTTTTATGAAAAGTGTTAAGTGAGTCAAGCACATACAAACAATGTCAACGATGAGAATGAGGCATATGTCAGGTCATCAATGTTTGAGCCGTGCGACACGTACGAGGTCGCACAGTGAGTGGCAGATTTGAGAAACTTCGTCGATAAGTCAGGGATTTTTTATAATATCTTGACACTTCTGTATAAAATTCGAGCATCGTTGAAAAGTCAAACAAACAATATCGAGTCATGAATATGGTTTGCGACATTTGTGTCGGCCTTTTTGGAGTTGTTGGAAACTTCTGAAATGGGACACCAGAGGTCAGGGTAGTTGGCCAAAATGCCCTTGGCCGAATGACTGGAAGATAATGAAGTCGCTGCACGTTGGACCATGAATGTAAGAACAAAAATGCCCACTCACGAGTTTTAGGGACTTGTGTATGTATGGAACGTAACATCAAACACCCTCAATCACCGTGCTTTTGGTCAAGTGGCCCAAGCTTCTCGTCTGTAGGTTACATTTGGTATTGGAGTTATGGGGTTCGAATCTTGTCGTGGGTGCCGCTGGCAAATCCGTCCTCGGTGGGAGGAATATAGTGTCTGGCTGACGGCAGGTGGCTTGAAAGGGTCCTTGGCATGTAGGCAGGATACATGATGGATTGTGGGTCAAAGACCCTCAATCACCTTGCTTTTGGCTCAGTGGGCCAAGAGATTGAGAGAAACAAGTCAAGGGCGTGAGGTGGACTAGTGTATGCCTTGTTTGGGGCATGCAAAGGGTTCAATGCCATAGAACTTTGCCATGAAAGTAGCACAGAGGTGGATTTTGAGCACAAAATCCTCCCAATCGACGGGTAAAATTTGCGACGCAGTCAGACCACAATGGTAGGACTAACCTATTTCTCTCTTTATAAAATTGCCAACACACAGAAGCCCATCATCTTAGCACTTCCAACATGTCTGACACGTGCGCAGCGATGATGCTGCACACTTGCTTCCAAATAGTCTTTACTTTGAGGACAGTTTCAATAGCACATGCTTGCATAAGCTTCTGTTCAAGTTCATTGACGATGCCATGGTGAGAGACAAGCCAAGCCTTGTTTCTACATCTCCATGCTTCTGCTTACGATTGCTGGAGATGGGCATAGATGGAGAAAAACCAAGGGTAGAAACACTTGTTTCCACCCTGCTATGGTTCATGGGGCCAATCAGTTGTGGACACAATGTCTGTGAGGGGTATGAAACATCTTGTTGATGTTTGACCACCGCATATGCTTTCCACTTTAACTCCATCACCTTGTAGATTTCACAAATGTGGCCGTTGCCAAACTAGTCACAGTACGGACTCCTCATTATACTAGTGGGTGGTCCGCTGCCACTAGAAGCCAACATTGTTGCATTGGACACATGCAGGTTCGTGCATTGATTGACTGTGCTGTTGTCGTTGTCCTACTCTTTCATTTCACTGTTGCTGATGCTGCTCTTGCCGCTACTGTCAACACTGACGTTGCTATGGCCGCAGCCGCTTCCGCTGCCGCTGGCGATGACACTGTCACTTGGTGCATGGTTGTTGTTGCTGGTGCTTTCCTAGATGTAGAGAGCAATATTTTGGCGACGCGTGGTTCGGGCATGGCACTCCGGCTGGATGTTGTTGATGACCTTCACCTTCCTCTTCTTGGCGTAGGTCAGCATACAAAGGACATTATCCAGTGGAGAGTTCTTTTGTCATGGCGGCATGAGTGCATGGCGGCTGGTGTATCTTCCCTTCCTCTGTCTACATGTGTGCGCCATCAGCTTCATGGTCTCGTGAACAACCAAGGCCAGTATCCAAGCAACTCTAAAGAGCCAGTATTTTGTTGGCACAAAGGATGAGTGGAAAATTGGTTGTCAAGAAGGGAGGCAAGGCATCGGAGACCGGTTCTTTGTCATAAGTAGAGATGAAGGCCATCGGACGTTAATGTGCCTCTGTGCCATCAGCGAATACTATGCTTTGCATGGACGACTGGCATCATTTTTGGGGGGAGGTGGAAGTGGGGGAGGACATTGGCGGACATCATGTGCAAGACGACACATGTGCTCCTTCGGTGAAAGCTTATGAAGTGATCGATCCATGAAAATGGGTGATGAAGAGAAAAAAGTGACAGATGGCAACAAAACAGCCAAAGACTTGATTGTGCGATGGATTTCAACTTGGCAAACAACGAGGATGATCTAGAAGACCCGTATGAACCCTTGTTTTAATGTTCAAATCATGAAGTCCATTGCGATCAGGCACATTCATTACAAAAGGCTAAAAAACTATCCACGAGTCCATTTCTTGGCCGTGAGCTGTTTTGTGGCGCCTGTGAGAATGTGGCCCTGCGAACCACAAAACGACGCATCTTCTTCCAACAAACTATTGGAATTTGAGTTGTCTCACTTTGTCGTCGATTTTACGGAGACCATTTTTTGTTGAAAGAAAATTTAGGTCATACCTAAACAACTTCAGTACGAGAATCCATGAACAAAATGAAAGATCCCTCATTTGTGTTAATTGCATGATCAAAAGTGAATATCAAGAGGATAGTATACGAAAGGTTTTCTTATCCTTCTTTTTGGTTTTGTACTTCATTCACATGATTCTTTGGTGTTTTTTCCGTAACTTGTCTAAAAACAATTGGTTGTTATTTCCTTCTTGATGTTTGTGTGTGTTTGACACTTGTTTCAGTCCGATGCCTCGTTTGAGCTAGAAACAGTTATAATGGGAAGGTTGGGTATCTGTGTTTTTGATGCAGAGTGCGGGCTTCCACGCTCGTTGCCTAGTCTGCTGCCCCCTCAGCCTGTCGCTATAGAGTCTAAGTCTGAGTGCACTAGGTTTGTTACTCAGAGACACGCGTGCCAATGTTAGCATTAGAAAGCAGTTGAGAACTAGAAATTACTGATTAAGAACTAAGAATAAGCAACAATGGAAGACCCCTCCAGATTATAGCTCCCCTTCAGCTCTGCAGAGCCTGTTAGCTTCTAAGCCAATCAAAAAATAGACCGATTTCATGGCAGGCACGGTTTTCTTGGTGAGCCCTGCCAGACGGTCGACAGCCCAAAACCCGGGCGTCGTCCATTTTGCCTGAAAACTGGACCATACAATAATACGCACGCTGCAAACGTAGTCGTGCGGTCAGAATCAGCTAGAAGAATAGAAGTGAGGAGTTATGGCTGCCTAAACCCAGGCAGTGTCTACGCCAATCCCCGGTACTAACAGTGCCAAAAAATCATGAAACTTGGACCCTAGGCACGATACAACACTGCGAACGCAACAGTGCAATCAAGCACAACACTCAACGCATGCAGATAGCACATGCAATGACAGTGCCTACCAGCGGCACGATTGCCAAGGAGGTCTGTCGATGGAGCTGAGCACATTGGAGAAAGGAGGCTCCAGCAAACTGCGTGTAGGCCTCAGCGTGCGTGGGTTCCACCGGACGACACTCCAACAGCGTTGCGTCTCGCTGTCAGTCATGGGCACGCCGATGTACACAAGCAGGGAGGACACAACAGAGTACAAGTGAGAGATGTGTGAAAAAAACCAACACTCTCCCACGATTTACAGGCGTAGTGCACATAGATGGGCAGAGAGCATGGAGACCAAGCGGATGGAGAGTGAGATAGAAAATCTCATGGATGCACACCGACTGTACTCACAGCTTTCCTGAACAAATCACGCTTGAGTGCCTTGGTGAAAAATTCAGCCAATGTCATGCTCTCTCAACCCACACAATGCAGATGCTGCCATCATGCAACAATGAATGCACATAGTGATAGTTGAAATTAATGTGCTTTGTGTGTGTACGCCGTCATTATCAGCAATGGTCATGGCACTTTCATTTTTACAGTGCAGTGTGATGGATGGGATTGACTGACACAACTCGGTTAGCAGGCGGCGCAACCACATGCTCTCACAAGCGCTAGAACCAAGGACCACAGACACAACCTCACCAGTGCCGTGTGATATACAGCCTTGCTAGCCGCTGCGCCAGGACATAGCCATCCCGCCAATAAGAAAGATCCAGCCAGTGTGACTCTTACCGTCTGGACTGTCGGCCTAGTCACTGTCGGTGTATCCCGTCGCCACAACAGACGACTGTCGCCGGAACATAAGGCCTCACCGTGGGGTGGAGACGACATAGTGGAGTACTCGGATCGCGGCCTCAAAATGGAGGTGACACAACTCCTGAGATAACTGTGCAAGGAGGTTGAGGACAAATGCAATGTCTGGACGCATCGTCGTCGCCAGGAACATCAGTGACCTGATGACGCGTAATTACGTGGTCCCATCTACTAGCTCCCCCACCACGGCTTCGTCGGAGCTCTTGAGCATTATCTGACCATCGAGCGAGATGTGGATGTAGATGCAGTTGTTTGTATAGATGTGGATGCACATGTAGATGTAACAGTTATAGATTTAGATGTGGATATGGACAGGGATATGGAAATGGATGTGGAGATGGGTATGTTCATGGATATGGATATGGATATTGATATCGATTTGGATATGGGTGTGGATATGGATATGGATAGTTGTATGGATATGGCTATTACATGGATATGGATATGGAATTGGATATTGGGATGGATATTGATATGGATATGGATATGGATGCATTCATGAAAACGGTTATGGATGTGGAAATGGGTATGGTTACTTCTATGGACAAGGAATTATACGTAGAATCTAAAATGGTCGTAGATATCTACATGGATTTTGATGTAGACATGTACATTTTGCCATTGATTTAGATTTACATATGACCATGGATTAGAGATTCACCATAGATGTTTATTAGGAATAGACATAGGTGGATGTATGAACATAGTTTTCTATACAAAACTATACATGAACATATAATAGATATAGAAAAAGACAAATATGAAGATTTACATGTACGAGTAGAAAAATTTAATGATGTACATTGACAGGTAGGTACATGTTTAGGTCTAAATGTACGTCATTCTATGTTTAGATCTAGGTAAATGTGCATAAATGAATGTGCATATACCCTTTGATATAGATCTTAACCTAGACATCAATGTAGGTGTTAATCAATGTGTATATGTGGATGTACATTTACATTTACATTTACATTTACATTTACATTTACATTTACATTTACATTTACATTTACATGTACATTTACATATATATGTAGTTGAAGATGTGTATATAGATATTGTTGGAATGATGCTCCTCACCATGGCAGGAGTGACTCCAAAAAGGAACACCGAAAAGACAAGCCTTAGTGGCTTAGTGGTTAATGGTGTCCACCTCTAGAGGCAAGGGCCCGGGTTCAAGTCCCACAAGATGAAATTATGCCCTGCCTCAAGGGAGGTGGAAAATAGATGCCAGGAAGCTAGCTCAACNTCTAGAGTTCCTCTTTAAGTTTCTAGAAGGCCAGGTGAGGGTCCAGGAAGGTGGCACACCTTCTAGAAGGGCTGACTTGTCCTACAAGGCATCTAGAGGTGTCTTGGTCTTCTGGACACCTTCCCTCCTACTAGAATCAAGCTGAGGAATCTAAGAAGGGGCAGAAGCTTCTAGAGGAGGGAAGGGATGCCTTCCTAGGTGGGAAAAGGACAGCCTACCAAGGAGCACTCTAGAAGCCATAGAATCTGCTAGGAAGCTCCAAATCTGGCATGCTTTGGTGTTCTGGAAAGCTTAGATCAGTGGCTATAAAATGCCACTGCTTGTGAGCCTTGATCAAGTGTTGATTCCCATCCAATTGAGGCCAAAACTATTGCCTCACTCTCTGACTAGTTTTCTGTCATCCTTGGAACCAGTTGCCTCCACA
>SZWC01007068.1:105657-120529 GCA_023375785.1 Penium margaritaceum
GTGGGTCACCTCCGCACGTTTGGTTGTGTTGCACATGCAATGGTGCAGGCACGTGAGGGACGGAGCAAGCTGGACCCGCGTACCCGCCGGTGTATTTTCCTTGGATATGAGAGCGGAAGCAAGGCGTACCGGCTCTTTGACCCAAGGAGGCAGCAGATTGTGCGGAGTCGCGACGTCACGTTCGACGAGAAAAGCCATTGGACAGACAAGGAGGCAGGTCTCTCCAAGAGGGGGGAGTGGATGCCACTCCTTGAGGGGGAGATGGCGGAGGACGTGAATGAGGGTGACGTCCTCGCAGCAGCACCAGCCAGAAAGGATCGCCCTAGCGATGGGCGACCGGCAGAATTTATTCCGGACAGTTCAGATGAAGAATCCGAAGCACCGGAGATGGACGTGGAGGCGGGGACTCAACCGATGTCTCCAAGGTCTCCAAGAGAGGGGGAGCAGGCGCTTGGAGAGGCTGGCGCCGAAAGGGGACAGCAACAAGAACAACCGCCTCAACAGCCGCGCACGAGCAGTCGTGTGCGAAGAAGGACAAAAAGATACGATGCCGACAAGGGTATTTGGACTGGGTTTCGCGCAAGAGGAGCCTCAAGGAGGCACTGCACAAGAAGGATGGGGCTGAGTGGGAGGGAGCAGTAAAATGTAAGCTCGCCTCCCATGAGGAGAAAGTCTCCTCAGTTATAGGTTGAGTATGGAGGACTGCCATGGGTGATGCGCAAGGGGGAGATTGTTGGAATGATGCTCCTCACCATGGCAGGAGTGACTCCAAAAAGGAACACCNTTGATCAAGTGTTGATTCCCATCCAATTGAGGCCAAAACTATTGCCTCACTCTCTGACTAGTTTTCTGTCATCCTTGGAACCAGTTGCCTCCACAGTTTCAGTCTCTCCAAAAACAGTTGGTGGTGTGAACCAGCCACTGCTAGGGACCCTCCAGGGTGCACACTCACTCTCAGGCCAACAGATATAATAATACAAGTAGACGTAGACACAGATTGACCTAAAGATGAGGATTTCAATGTGACTGTGCATGATACACCCACAAGTAGTAGGGAATCCTTAGATGCTAAGGAGTTACCATATGTTTGTGGGATGAATATAGTATGAAGACGAGCCTTGTAATGTGACCCTTTAAAAATCATTATTTCACCCAAAGTCTTGTCCAACGACCATTGTAGTGCATCTTTTGATAGGTTAATATGAAACCCTATGCACGCTTTACGTGCAGCAATTGCCTCTTGTTTTGATTTAACGTCCATTTTCACTGGCCAAGAATTCATGGCTTTCGTGCATTGAAGGACCTCGAACCGTACATTTAGTTGCGTCAATGGCGTCCATGACCGCCAATAGCGACGGATTTGGGGACCATTTGCAAGCGTTGCCGAAGGGTGAGTGCGTCAACCGTGGGCCAAAGTTGATGGCGATTGCAATGCAACAATCGCCAACATAACCAACAATCACGGATCGATTGTTCAACGCCCTTTTGCATTTTTTGAGCATACGTTGGGATTCTGTCGGGAGTTGGGTTGTTGCACCGTGGTTTCATGTTGAACATGGGCATACCGCATCTCAACCCATAATGACATGGCTGCGGCTTAGCTACTAATCGAACGGACTACATTCGGGCGCTCCATGTGGTTGGTGTCTCGAAAATTGGCTTGCGATGTTGCACTTTTGGCATGCTAACCGTGTTTCAAATTTCTTCGGATGTGCCACCGATAAATCTGTAAAAGTAGAGAAGAAGAACAAAAAATGAGTGCATACACGTGTGAATTTTGCCAAAGCACTACACCAAGTTAGCAAGCCAGCCGCACCCCAAAAAAATGCTGCCCGATGTCCCATTCCAGCGTTTACCAGCTGCACCCAGAGTAACCCTATTACATTCGGATCGGGGACCGGTTGGCTGCAAGAAAAATTGTTTCTACTCTCTATGTTGCTCCTCGGACTTTGGATCTTGCCAGGCATCTGGCAGAGATGGTGGTTTGTTCTCCTCCAAAGACATGTTCTTGGCGGCAGAAGGCACCGGACATCACTGAATCGGACAAGCAAATTGACTTGGCAAGGAAATGGACAGTCGCTTTTTTTAGTATAGTAAGCTTACTAACATGTTATCAATTTGGTAGCCAAGAATCAGCGCTGATGTAAAAAAACCCGCTGCACAAGAATTCTCACGATGGCAATTCTGCCTGCAGCCGGTGTTTCCGTCCACCGACAAACCATCGCAAGTTTTCCATGCATTTGTTTATCCACGTCTGTCACGTCCGGACAACAGGCTCTCTCTGAGTGCAATTTTTGTTGCGGAAGCGACTCCCAGTCCGAGAAAAATGTGAGATTCGGACAAACTTCGAGCTGCAGCCGGAATTTTTTGCGAAATACATACCGGACATCGCAAGCAAGCACTTCACTTGAACCAAGACTTCTCCTCGGACCCGGGGGGGGGGGGGGGGGGGGAGGCTAAGCACAATTAGTTTCAAAGGCAGCAAACTGTTTGAGCCTGGCATCACTGTATTACTACTTAACCCTAATGCACGCCTCCATGCTTGACGCTCTTTGTCCTGGGAAATTCCCAAGTTGCCCCTAGTTGTCGTAAAACATCGTCAAAGTGCCCCTAGTTTTTAAATCATTTTTACTTAGCCCCCAATGTTGTATTCCATTTCCAAGTAGCCCCCAATTTTCAAATTCATTTCTATATAGCCCCGCAATTTTGAACTCCATTTCTATCGTCCGACGAAGTCCTCAGTTGTCTGGCCACCACGACGGTGGACGACAATGTGCAATGTACGTCGGTCGTGTTCTCCACTTCGAGTACCTGGTTATACTCTAGGGTGTAGCACGTTCATTCACAAATCAGTGATCACGATTAGGATGAAACAGTACCCACATGTGAGGCTTCAGGTTTATGGACACCGGCATTGTGTCGGGCTCAACAGAGTCAAGTTTGAGGGCTATAATATGTTTGATGTCGTCCGTTCGTAACTGTTGCACGTGACGTGGCACCATATTGTATGGATTAAGGCCAGGGATTGGTCCATCACTATAATCGTTGCCGTTGTCATGTTCTTGTCCAATGAGGTTGCGGCGAACACTATAGTGACAGACGTACATCACTTGGTACTACTTCTTAATCCGTTTGCATTGTAAACCACACAACATGGTCCCACGCTAGCATCATATAACGTGCACCTAAATGTTATGGAATGAGTGAGATGCCACAGTGTTTTCCCATCGCACGGATGCTTCAATGGACCAATGAAAATGACCCAACACTGTGCTGGCAATGTATGGGCATTGTGCTTGTTATTGACCTGACCTTACAATGAATGAATTCGACACATCACACGTGTTATGCGAATGTCGCTCGGTATATCCGTCAGTTTGGTTTATCTGTGGTTCTTTGTTTTTGTAATTCACTGTCGTTCTTCAAAAATCGACCCCTTTGTGCAACTACTTTAGGTAATGCGATTGTGGCACGGGTATATCAGTTTGTACAATTGGGGTTTTGGTCTGCGTCCCGAAACTGCGCAACGCAAACCGGGACGTAGACGTAAGTTGTGACATGCAACAGGTCCAGTCATGAGGTACAAAGCAACCTAAGTTATCCTTTCACGTCTACACCATCCATATGTACATCATGGCAGCCAACGGACATTCCCCCGCTCGTACTAACGGACACCCTGAGAACATGCCGGTGTGGGACCCAGCCACTCCAGTCATGGACCCCACGGCTACGCATCGTGCTTGGTCCGTCATCGAGGAGGAATGGGACAGCTGGACAACCCGGAATCCCCTGCCATCATGGTTGCTGGATCCTGTAGATCCGATAACCATGTGCTGGGTGTTAGGCTGGAGAACACCAACTCCACGTCCGTCGTTCAGTCTGGGTGTGTGGGAGTCGTGGTCAACAATTGAGCCGCATAGTCCCTAACACACCCGTGTAGGGGCAACCTGTGAATGAACAAATTCATTTGCAGAGTACCCTCAGGGCATGGAGAATCATTTACAGCATACCCCCACTTTCTCGCGTGTCATGAACACTAACAATTCCACCACCAACTGTGCATCTACCTTGCCCTACCACAGTCTGACAAACCCATCACCAAGCATGAACACAATGGGACGAGGACTTATATGTAGGCGGAGAAGTAAAAATGTACTATTATTTAAGGAATGGAACATAGTTTTTTCATGGAATGCATCATGGTTTTCTAACTGCACCAGTAACATGCGTGCATGTGTTAGTTTTGATGAACATGTTGTGTGACATTGTTCTTCTATATACAAGATCCAGCAGCAGCATCCTACATAGTACAAGCATGTACATCTGTTGTTTCAGGACTTAGGGTTATGGAGTTGTGAATGAATTGCGAATCAATTGTGAATTGATGTTCACTGCCTGCCAAGGACTGAAAAGGTTTAAGAAATTTATTCATACTTCCATTACATGTGAAGCAGAGGTCATGTGTGTCAATGTGAAGTAGCTTGACATGTACACAAAGAAGGTAGAAAGCATTGGGAATCGTTTTCCACAAACATCATTCATACCACTAGTACAAAGGTCAAAATCACATGAGGCAATCAATTCCTGGACATAGAGCGGCCGACTGTGAATACACATAATGACGTCACATGCATCATATGGATGCCATTCGAGACACTCTTGTGCATCATGAAACACCTCCACATATGGTCCTCCTGATATTTCCTCCCTTCCACACTCTTAATGAAGTGTTTTGCCACGTGTAATCTGGCACCCATGATTCCCACTTCTCATTTCCCTGGTAGACACGAAAGCTACTCTTCTCTTCTGTAGACGAATCCTACGAGTAACTTTTCTCCTCTGCACCTTCTTGTCTTGAATGTTGGGCAACACCTTGAACAAAGTTGCAACATGTAAATGTGAAGAAGGACAACAAGAGAAATGTAAACACTCTGTGAAGCAAGCCAGGACATGCTATCCATGTTAAGCATGCACAAGAGTTGATCGGCAAAAAATTCACACCCCCATGACAACTGAAAATGAATGAATGTCATGCAATGTGCTATTACCTTCACACGCCAAACTCCACATCTGGGAAGTTCATGCCCTGTGCCACACCTCGTCTCATCACGTACTGCCGCCTTCATGCATCCTCTTTGGCCTCGAACTGTGCACATCTTATCTTCTCGTCGTAGTTGATGTCGTTGTCTGACGTCTCACTATCCGAACTCCACTCTGTACCTGTGTCTGACCCCACAACCTCACCTCACACACCATCCTCACCACTGTTCATGTCATCCTCACCACTGTCGCCGTCCTCCCTCTCCCTGTTGTTGTATTATGCATTGTTGTCTGTCCCCTGCTCCTGTGTGACGTCACCATCGTTCTCCACACTGCCTTCTTCCTCCTCATCGTGTGAAGAGGGTTCTGCGGTCTACAGTCCCACTGCTGCTTCTCCACTCACTGCTGCAGCAGCGCTTACATCAGCATCCACGGTTGTCATTGCTGCAACACCTGCGCCGCTTGTGCCTGCGCCGCTGTTGTCGTCTGCTGCGCCTATTGTGGCATGCACCGAATTGCCTGCCGAGGCATCTCCTACGCTGCTGGCCAATGCTACTACAGCCTCCCGTGCAGCCTGCCGGAGAGACTCCCGCGCTTGAATGAGTTCGTGTGTTGCAGCTGCTGGCGGGTTGACGCAATGCCTTTTTGTATGGCTCTTTAACCCGCACCTGCCACAAATGTGGTTTGCACGACACAGCACCTCGCAACGCGACGTTTGCTAGGCGGAGGACCATGACCCCGGTCCGGCCCAGGCAGGCCCCAACCCTTCTCCAGCGGCTTCAAATCCTTCAGGTTGACTCCAGGCATCAGATTGGCGTACGTGCACTTCCAGGCCGCCTCACTGTACGCCATGTCCATGCAACCGTCAGTGTCCACCCCGTTCTCGATGAGGACGGTACAAACGTGAATTCACGAGATGTTGAACTCCTGGAACTTGCCGCACGAGCACTTGCGCATGCGGCAATCCACATTCCTTGGCTCACCTTTGGCGCCTGTCACCGTGCCTTGAAGATTGTCGGTGTGGACCACATCGTAGTCTCGTGTCCGCTGCCTGTTGTTCTTCAACGACTTGCCAGATGCCGTTGCCCAGTCCCCCTCAGCATCATGAGCCAAATTCCTGCGGGTAGCAAGCACTTTTTTGCACGTAAAGGTACAGGTTCGCGAAGCAATAGAATGGAAACAGCTTGCATGCCTCCACAATCCTCGCATTGAGCGACTCGGCAGCATTGCTGGTCGTGTGACCGCCACAACCCCGCGGTCTATACCACCACGACCACGTCGCCAGTGGCATTCCACCCAGCGTTAACAGCCGCAAGTTCATCAAAGATTTTATTCCACTCTTCGCGGGTGTACACATGCGCCAACCTCCACACCCTCAGATGCCTGCTTCCCGTACGACAGCCAAAAATTCTCTTTGATGTGGCAGATGCAGTACTTGTGGCTGACACGCGGCAGCTTCTTGCAAATGACGGCGATAAGGCCGTTGTCACGGTCACTGCTGATGACTGTCCCACCAAGCAAGTCGGAAACGGCAACCAAAAACACGATTAAACCTTGCGTCTCAAGAATATTGGGAGCAACTTGAAAATGTTTTTATAATTTAGGGGAACTTTGGAAATGAAATTTTTGACTGGGGGCTAAGTTAAAATGAAAACTGAAATTGGGGGCTACTTGAAACTATCTGAGAAATGGGGGCGCTTTGACGATGGTTTGCCGAACCCCCATTTTGTCTTGTAGTGTGATTTTTCCCGAGGGTGTACTGGCTTGGAAACAAGCAAGAAAATCAAGGACACCTTCAACACAGTAAGGTCAATGTTCCCGGCTACAGGTTTTGCATTCGATGAGATTTTAACCGTCCGTGTTACATTAACGAGGATAAAGGTACAATGAAAATAATGGAATGCATAAGGTATGTTTCAATTAGTTTTACATCCATAAGCACAAGAAATGGTCATATGTTTTGGATGTTATATGCAAATGCCACTTTGATATGGTTTTTAAGATGTAGCTCCTATGCCATTTGTCAAATGGAACCAAAAAAATGATTGCTATCTTATCCCTTATACGATACATTGTCTTAATTATGCATTTTTTTAGTTTAAGGGCTTGGATGAGCACAAAAAAGACAAAGAAGTGGACGTTTATTGCTATGAATCATACATGATATGAGATGGTCAATGTATCTTTGGCATTAAAATCCTTCTGCCCAACCTGCAAGAGGGTTGGTGACGCCCTACGGAGCGAACAAATTGTATTGATGCCCTGCCCGGTGACTTAAAAGATAAGACTGTTCTGCCCACTCACTTCACCATGCCCCATCAGCGGCATTCACCGTTGATCGAGTGAATCAAAGTGGGGCATGACGACCTCCCTCGTAACTCTCGCTCCCACGCGAGAATCACGATCTAGCAATGAGCTCTTTGGTTTCTGTTTTTTTACACGCAAACCCCCAATTTCTTTTCAGGGCTTATGTTTTTTGCGGACGCAGGCCACACAAAATATAAACCCTACATCAAACTAAGGGGTTTGAGTGTTGAAAAGAAAAGAAAAAAACACAGCTCATTGCTCGATGGCGATGGAGAAAGAATGCCCGTTTTCGAGATCGGGTGGAAATGCTCCTTTTGTATTCGTTTCCTTACTCGCAAACGGCAGAGGTTTTACTTTCAAACACGAGTCAAACCCTATGCCAAATTATATTCAGGGTTTTAGGTTTCTATTTGTCGGAGTGAAGTGATAACTGTGATGAATTTATGTTACAACCGGGCGCAGTCGTTTCCCGATTCAAAGATTCTTACAAGCAGTTGCAGATTTGTCTTTGACTTGCCGGGAAACTCCTTGGAATTTTCCACTGTACAGGCCAGCTGACTACTGGTTTAACATCTCAAGTGTTGTGTCCACGCTTGGGAGAGTAAATAGCTATATTGGGAAGTCCAAGAGAAGATTCACTGCCTCGGTTTTCTCATCTACGTTGGACGACTCAACACCTGCCTCAGAAGAGGCAGGTTGGAGGATGTAACCCTACGAGGTGTGCACATGGCATTGTACTGGCAGCACCCAGGTCGTCTGAGGGAGTACACGACCTCATTAATGAATTGCTACATCTTCCAATGCTGGATGACGCTTTACTACATCAGCAGGTGGTACAATTAAGACTGCTATCTATGATGAAGAACAGGGGACTAGTCTCAACCAAGAGCATCAGTACAGGAGGAGGGGCTGGTAGCCGTCACAGATCTTCTCAGCATCGTGGAGAATCTGAGTATCAGCTACCGCCAGCAAAGTCAGCCTTCTCACTTTGCACCCACTTCCAGATCTTGCTATAGTCCTCCTCTATTGACCCAGTGAGCCTGGCAACACTGCCAACTTGGCTAAGAGGGGCCCTGACTTCCTGAAGGCCTGTCTACCTACAAGACACGCCAAGACTCTTGTCCAGGGCTGGACGCCTGGCAAGATGTTGCGCCCAGCTTGGGCTAGGAACATAGTCAAATCTTTGTGCTGTACATGTGCTACTGTGAGGCTAGTATATAGTACTACTCTACATGTGCTTTTGTATCTTCATAATGCAATCAAAATCCCACAAAAAGTCAAGCTTCCGCACTTTGCTTGTTTTACACCATGTACATGCCTAGCTAAGTACATCAGGGTCCTGTCACGTCAGCAAGGCCTACTCAATCTTTGTTGTGGACGTGAAGAATTTCAACATGGTACCAGAGGAAGGTCGTGCTTTTAGCTAGCAAAGCATCATCAACATAGTAGGAAAATCAGTAGATGGAGATGCTCTCCGCTGTCTCTTTACATGTGAGCATTAGCAGGTTTGGTTGTTGCATTTGCCTTGCGGTTGAACCTGCACATTGCACAACCATAGAGGTTCAAATGAGTAGCATGGAACCTGAAAACCAAGGGGGAGCTCCTCCTCCCCTTGACAATCAAGGGGGAGGTTTCCCTCCCCTTGACAATCAATCAGTTATGCATGGTTTATGCATGGGTCAAGTTGTAGGGACGCCATGTCGCAGTTCACGCACAACGGAAAGCAACAGAAGCGCAACGCTTGGCTGAGAAAGCGCAACAGATGGCACAATTGGAAGCATTGGCACGTCAAGCTGTGGAGTAGGAACGAGAGGCATTGAGGCAGCTTCTTGGAGCCCAAAAGCTCCTTCGACAACAAGAGAAGCTCACACATGCAGCTCAAGCATCATACACACAAGCGTTGCAACAGTTGCATGCAGTGTTAGCAGCATAGAATGCACATATTCAACAGCAGTTGGCCCAGTCTCAACTGCAGCAGCGGCAGGTGCATGAAAACATGGTGCAGTAACAGCAGCAACAACAACAACTACGATAGCAAGTGCAACAAAAGTTGCAGTAGCAACAACATTCACAAGAATCTTTTGCCCATCGCTCTCAAGAAAATCCTCCACCTGTCTTCCAACCAGCTGTATCCCAGTAGATTCAGCTTGGAGTACTTGCAAACGGAGGTGTGCAGCAGCAATTATTGGCACACTCTCAAGGGATGCCAAGGGTACCACCATTGGCATCACACCAACAGGATCAATTGGCTCCTATGCTGGAAGCTTACGGTGCTCAGCCTATAGAATCTACAGGAATGGGTCAAGGTCAGCCGTTCCTAGCTGTACCCATGCAGTAGTAATAAGTTCATGTCCAACCATTGGTAGGACAAAGAATCCCATTCCAACGTCAGGAGATCATAGTTCCTGCAACTGTTGCATCCTTGCAACTGCGCAAGATCAAGGTTGACAAGTTTGACGGAGAGAACTTCCCACAATGGGCGCACAAGTTCAAACAGGTCGCTCAGATTCATTACCTATGGGAGTTCTATAATGGGCTGCCACCATTGGGGTCATCACCACAAGCGGTGGCAGAATTTAATTACTTCACCAAGGCTACGTACATGGTGTTGGATAACCAACTTAATCCTTGCATCCAATAAGCAATCAAGATGTTTGAGGGATTGGCTAAACCTGCCCAGCATGCTTGGTTTTGCCTGCTCAAGACCCACATGGCTGGAGACTCAACCTTCAAGTCTCACCTTCTTACAAAGCTATCGCCCATCAACCTCAACAACTTCAGCAACATTGAAGACTACATCAGCAAAGCGAAGTCCTTACGCAATCAGCTCGTAGTAACAAGTGCTCCAATCTCGGAGCCCGTATTCGTAACCTTCCTTCTCAGTGGCTTGACAGGAGACTTGGAGAAGGTAAGGTATGTATTGAAGTTCAAGCAAGAATCAGATTTGACAGAGGCATACGTGTGCAAGACATTACTCACAGAGCATCGTAACCGCAAACTTGGAAAGGAGAGGGCCAGGCTTCTGTCCAACACAACTTTTTCCGCAATAACTGCACCCCACATCAACGTAGCTCATCCATCATGGAGGAGCTAACCCATGATGAACTCAGCATCTTCCCAAGTCACCCCCTGGCCTAGTCCAAAGGCCAACGACTGCAACACTAGTGGCCAACGTACAGGATCACGACATGCAATAGAATGTCTCTATTGCAAGAAGATTGGCCACAAGAAAATAGACTACAGAAAGCAGATTGCGGATGAGGCGCTGGAAAAGAAGCAAAAGTCTACCAAACCAAAAAGCCAGGAGACAAAGGGAAGGAGAAGAAAGACGGTGATAAGGAGAAGGAGACTTAGAATTCAGTGAAGAAAGCCAACAATGGAGGCAAGAAAGACTTTGATTACTCACCGTCCGTGTTCCAACTCTCGGATGCACAAAGCAATGGCCTCGTTCGCTCACTGTATGTGTCGTACCTCGACAATGGGTGCACATCACACATCACATTTGACAAGTCTTATCTCCCGGACCTCCAGCCTAGCACAAATGGCTTTGTAACAATTGCCAGTAACAACAAAGTCCCAATGTTGGGAAAAGGTGGAGTGGCAGTGACAGGCTACGACGGAACTCAGGTGAAATTTGGAGATGTTCTGTACGTCCCTGAGACTACCATCAACCTACTATCATTCAGGCAGCTGATGAAGAAAGGAGCTCACATTGTGAGCAACGGTAAAAACATCACCCTACAGAACAGTAAAGGGGAAGTGTTTGCCGAAGGCCGTCTTCTGCCATGCGGCAGGATTGGAATAAACTTGAACCCTCCCACAACAGTAGTCCAAAAGTCTCCCTTTACTGCCGCAAGTCTACACCAATCTTCTAGTGCACACGTCAGCATGTGGCATAAAAGATTAGGCCACATGAGCTACTAGCTAGTCGAGACCATGAAGAAGCAACAACATGTTCATGGACTTGACATCAAGGACAATGACGGCAAGAGGACTTCTAATCCCCGCAAAGACTGCGTGAAGGCAAAACTTCCATGACAAGTGTTCCCGTCCGCGAGCAAGTGCGACATTTTGGACAAGCTCAAGTTGGTCTACACTGACATCTCCGGACTACTAACATCAGCCACGATGAATTTGGGTCTCCGAGACTTTTTTATCTTCATCATTGATGCAACCCGATTCACTTGGTGCTATGCTCTCAAGAGAAGAGACGAAGCACCGACCTACTTTTTCAACTGACCTGCTTTTTCAAGTGGCTGGCTATGGCAGAGAGGCATAGCAACAGGAAGCTACAAGCCCTACGCTTTGACAATGCCGGAGAGTTCACTAGCACTGACTTCATGTATCTTATAGAAAACATGAGTATCATGTGGAAGTTTTCTGTTCCCTACACACCACAGTAGAACGGAGTTACAAAACGTGCAAATCACACGATTCAAGAGACGCTCAAGTCGATGCTTCTTGGCGCAAAATTTGACAAAAGCTGGTGGCCATTTGTACTCAGCCAAGCAGATTGGGTGTGCAACCGCATCCCTCACACAGCATTACCAAACATGACGCGGTTTCAAGCATGGCATGGAGACAAGCCAGACATCAAAGGGCTGCGGACGTTTGGCGGCATGACACTTGTTCACGTGCCAAAGAAGCGAAGGAGGAAGCTGACCGACAAAGCGTTTTGGGGCTTGTTCACGGGGCAAGCATCCAACATGAAAGGATGGGAGTTCATCGAGATGGACTCACAATGCACCATTGTGAGTCGCGATGCAATACCTTTTGAGAATCTGACACGCACAGCATGGGAGGCCAAGCAAAAAATGGCACCAGATCTTCTACACACTGTCTACGACTCCTATGTCGAGTCCCTTGCGGAATCAGGAGGAGAAGTGACCACACATCCACCCACCCTTTTGAATATAGATGAGACGGATAATCAGGCGGTGCCCGTGCATGTGCCCTTCGACACTCACCACCCTAGACGATGAGTTGGTTGATGTACTGCATGATGAAGCCGAGACGGTGGGCATACGAGATGGTTGACAACTGCCGAGGAAGGTTCAGCCTCCACTTGCTGTGGACAATAGGCGTTTCACACGCCTCCTGTAATGGAAAACCATGCAAATGCAAGGAGATGTTGAGGAGGAGCATAACATTGCCATAACAACGTGCTCAGTGTTCAAGAGGATGATGTCGTCCTTGCTGAATTTTCCACAACACACCTTGCTGCACTTGTTTCACGCCTTTTGAAGGAACTCCCACCGGAGCCAAAGACATTACAAGAAGCTCTAAATGGTAAGCATGCAACAGAGTGGAAAGTAGCACTTGATGCAGGATACAAGAGTCTGATGTAGCAGGGAACATGGGAACTCACTAAACTACCACCGCATGCACGGCCTGTGGGGGTGAAGTGAGTTTTTTGCATCAAGACCAAGGCTGAAAAGAGCATTGACAAGTTCAAAGCCCAACTTGTTGCAAAAGGCTTTACACAGGTGGAAGGAAAGGACTTCTTTGAAACCTATGCACCTGTAAGCCGCTACACAACAACACGCATCATGCTTTCCATCGCAGAAGTTGAGGACTATGTTGTGCAACAACTTGACGTCAAGAACACCTTTCTACATGGAGATATGGATACAACTGTTTTCATGAAGCATCCAGAAAGGTATGATGATGGCAGTGAACATGCGTGCAATCTGGTCAAGAGCCTCTACGGGATGAAACGTAGTTCACTCCTCTGATACAGGACGGTGCATGAACTTCTGGAGAACCTGGACTTCCAACCATCGGCCTACGACGACTGCCTCTTTCTTCACTGACCTGCACTTGACGCTCGTCCAGACTGCTGTGCCCTTGTGTACGTGGATGACATCCTCATCATCGGCCCACCTGCACAGTTTATCAAAGAAACGGCTAAAGCAATGGCCAAAGAGGTGAACATCCCACTCATGCTGTCCTTCGAGTATTACCTCGACAAGAGCATTAAGTCCAACCACAACTTGCGTATCTTGGAGTCGAGCCAAGAGACATACTGGAAGAAGGTCTCTAAACGCTTTGACCTGCCTGGTTGATGCGTACCAATACCCTTAACCCAGCAGTAGTTGGTGCATCGGGGACAAAGGGGGAGGAGTGAGACTGACTACCACAGCAGAGTGGGGTCACTCATGCATGCTGCAAGTTGCACTCAACCGGACCTGTAGTACGCTGTGGAGAACCTTGCATGTGGGAACAAGGCTTGCACAATGCAGGATTGTAAGGAGCTCGACCGGGCCCTTATGTACATGAGAGCCACAAAAGACGTGGCACTATGCTTTGGCAGCTCGAAGGACCTGGAGCTCAAGTTCTTTGTTGATGCAGATTTTGGAGACATGGAGGAGGAATATCGGAGCACTACCAGCTTCCTGTACAATGTATCGCGAGCTGTTGTCTCATGGTCAAGCAAGCGACAGAACATCATCTCACTCAGCTCTGTTGAAGCTGAGTACGTCGTAGAAACATCAGCCACACAAGAGGTGACCTATCTAGGGAACCTTCTTGACGACATCTGAATCGGGCAAAAGAAGCCCACTGAAATCTATGTCAACAACAAGTCAGCGATTAATCTCACTAACTCCACCAAATTCCAAGGACGCATGAAACACATCAACATACACAGACACTTGATCCGGTCTAAAGTCGTTGATGGCAGCGGTGTGAAGCTGATTTTGAAGCTGATTTTCCGTGAGTCGGCACTTCCGTGCCGACTCACGGAAGTCAAAGATTCACACCCTCACCATGACGGTAAAAGCCAGAGGTAACCTGCTTAGGTGCTTCATGGTGTATGGAGCATGCGGAGTACAACGCGTAGTTGATAGGGTGAGAGGTGAAAAGGAGCATGTCGTCACCAACACTCGAGCTCCACAAGTAAACTGTATGCCGTCTCCTACATTCCCAAAACCATTGGCAATTCGCGGCGGCCATGGAAATCCATACTGCATCATAGAAGCAGGCTGTGTGTCTCTGATTTCTGAGCTGGCTAATGAAGAACCTGGAAAATTCCACAAATCACAAGTTTTTGATGCGTCAAAACTTTAGATATACTGAGACCAGATGCTCACTACTCTTTGTCTACAAAGGAGCCGCTGGATGCAGCGGCAATTCATCATTAGCAGCTTCAAAATCAGCAAGAGCAACGGCAAGAAGCAGCAACAGCTGAACATTCCGGTGAAAACTTTGTTGTAGCAATTTTCATCGCAGCAGATTTTACAAAGACCTGCTGACCATTCTGCTGCCGTGGCTGGACGTCGCTCAAGGGGACGATGTCAACAAATCGCCGCGGCTGCATGGCACGACGAAAACATGACATCAACACCAAGTGGCAGTTTCGGAAAACGAGCTAAGGCTCACGACCCAAGCTCGCTCCCTCACGTGAGCAACATTTTGCTCGCACGAGCGAGCGAAGTGGGCAAAAAGGACCCTGCAACATTTCAATCCGGAAGCCGTGAGGTCACCACCTCCAACAACACTGCAAGAACTAACAAAAAAAAAAAAA